>OMNN01027106.1:0-17469 GCA_900302755.1 Chromis chromis
AACACACACTCAAACACACACTTAAACAAACACTCAACACACAAACACACACACTCAACACATAAAGACACACACAACACACACACACACACGCACAAATTAATTAATTGATTAATTTGCTTAATTGTTCTACCAGTTTCTGTCGTTATCATCCTCTCATCTCTTTTTCTTTTTTATGTAGGATTAGGTGTTATTTTACCACATGCTGTACAGATGTGGTACAGAACCGATGACATTTACATTAGATGATGAAAAAGGCTTATTATAGATTTAATGTAAGCTCAAGAGCAACGTACTTTCTCAAGCAGCAGCTAAATCATTACAAGTTTCCTTGCTTGAACTGCTCATTAAGCTCCATCTTTCTTCCCAGAATAAAACATTTCTTTGACTTCTTTACAGCACTTACACTTTGTATGTATTTTTTAATATATAGTAAAGCATAAGTGTATCCGCCATCATCTTCAGCACCAGGGACAGCTGGCATTACGAAGCTGTTAACAGCGTGCATATGCACTCTCTTAAGTGATGCTTTCAGAAATGCATGTGGAAGAAAATATAGAAAAGCCCTCTCAGAAAAACCATCAAGAGGGATAAACTGGGAAATGGGGCACTGATATTTAGCACTTACACTGGACATTTAAAGAAAAAACTCACTCACAGAGCCTTTTAAAAAATAAAAAATAAAAAAAGAGTTTTCTTGGCACGGTTTGGGTCCCATAATACCAGTCAATTATTGTTTGTAAGCCTGGCCTGTCTGAGTATTGTTGCTGACCATGTGCATCTCTTTATAACCACAATTTACTCATCTTCTAGTGGACACTTCCAGCTTGATATGCTCCATGCTTCATGTTACATCACAAGCGGGTTTCATGAACCTCACAATAAGTTAATTTTAGTTAAATAATTTTACTTAAATGGCCTCCACCACCACTAGATCTGAATCCAATAGCACACCTTTGGGTATGTAGTAGAACAAGAGTTTCACAGCATGAATGTGCAGCTGAAAAATCTGAAGAAATTCTGTCATTCAGTACTGTCAGCGTGAAGGAATGTTTCCAACATCTTGTGCAATTCATGCCAGCTAGAGTAGAGCCAGTTCTCAGAGATAAGTGAGGCCCTACCTTGAGTTCTTATTGTGTTTCCAACAAAGTGCTTGGTGAGCGCGCGCGAAAATGACTCAAGATTTGAACTCATGTACTCATATGAGGAGAGCACTTCTTAAATGAATTCAAAGCACTTACTCTTGAAGCCTTAAAAAATTTGAGAATAAAGTACCTTGAAATGGAGACTTATCTTGCTGTTAATTGATGTCCCTTTGCTGCACTGTGTGATGCAGTCAGTAGTGTGTCTATAGACTGTATACAAAGAAGGACAAACCCTCTGTTATCCATAGGTTTACTGAACAGCAGTCTCCTCCTCCTGTCTAATCTAAAAATGATGAGTGCAGCTGAGATGGGTCATACAAACATCTCTGAGCCATGGATTGTCCAGTGATGGTAACCACCTATCACTTAAAGGGTCACGTTCTAATTATGCAGAACTTCAAAACCTAATAGAATTTAAATGGAAGAATTATATAGAAATTCACCCCCTGTATGATTGTCATGCACAGGAAATTAGCTATAGAGACCATAATTATTTTCTGTAACAGCCTGCAAACATGTTTATTACTTCTGTAAAGTTGAACATTTTAACGTGGCGAGCCTACCTCATGTGGCCATCAGAGGTACTGCAGTGTTTACCACTCACATCGGCTTCATTGTTTAGTCCCAGAGGTTGCCACTTGAGTGTGTCCTCTGATCTTGAAGTAAGTGAAAGCTTCAGATTCTCTCCTATGATCAATATGTGAAAAAGGCTTTCAGTGTCCATAGACACCAGTACATTTTGATCTTGGATCTTGGATTGCTCTCAGATTTCCCGTGACATCAGTAGAGTTCAAGCGACATGTGAAGAGACAGGTGTTGAAAATGGTTTTTGAGAAAAACCACGTCAGCCTTTTGTTCTGCTGCCTCGCTTGCACCTCGCCGCCTCTGCTCATCCACATTATTAATTTCAACGCAATAAGATGCACAGACGTGGCATCTTGACAGGAAAAAAACGAGCAGAATGGAGAAACCTTTTTCTTTGTCACCGTCTCTGTGTCCCATTTCTCTCTTAATTAAAATGATAAATGCTAAATCCCAGCAACATCCTGTGCCCTCTCGGTTTTGGCTGCTCTGACGTTTGGGAAAATGTATTTCCAAATTTGATTTGCTAATATTTGTCGATCATGGATAATTTTGTCATTTGTCTTCCTTATGGCAGCTCAAATTGCCTGTACAACAAATAGATTGTACAACACTATGCAGTTGGCAGTAACATCTCCACGGCACATTGAAAATGCGCTATATTAGTCCCAACCAATTTAAATCACGCTTCAGATTATATTTCTTTATTTTCTGGTGAGGGAGCAATGATGTGTGTACACTGAGAAACGCTTAACTTAATACATCTAACTTCACACATTACGACCCACTGCCTGTGCTTCTCTTTGAAGTCGCTCTTCCTCTTTTCTTTCTCTCACTTTATCTGTCTCTCTACCTCACAGCGAGTGGATTTAACTCCCATTGTTTGAGGACGCATTTCAACATCCAGCTGACAATGATTCATGTGCCAAATCCAATACTTTTCAAATAAACCAGGATTAGGCAGACTAAATCCCATTTGGTGGGAAACATAACTGATGTGAAATGTTTTTACAAAGGCAATGGCAAACTTAATTTTGTCAACTCAGTCTCCATGGTTATTGACGCAACACATGCGAGGCTTTGCACCCCCCCTCCTCTTTCTCTCCCAGTTCTTCTTTTCCACACTGACACTGCAATCAGGAACCGCTGTCCTCGTTTCAACAAAATACATTATTCTGTAATCTCTGTCTTCATTTCCTACCTGCTGCTCTTCAAAGACTTTCAAAGTCCTTCAAGAGGGGCTGCAGAGAAAAAAAAAGACATAATTTATATTCAGCAGTTAACTAATGGAGGAGAAGCAGGTGGTCTGTGTGTGTGCTTTTCTATTGTGGGGATTTATGGAGAAGCGGGACAAACACCACGATTCCCTTTGATTTAACTTTGCATGTGTGTGTTTGTGCGTCTTCAGGGTTCGATAGAGGAGCGGCTGAAGCAGCTCCAGGATGCACACAGAGACTTTGGCCCTGGATCGCAGCACTTCCTTTCCAGTAAGAGTCCTCTTCTGCTATTTGAAGTTGGTGCCTCATGTTGCATCAGTCTGTGCCATGCTGTGCCAAGGCACCGTCTCCGAGTGTGTGTGCGACTGGAAGAAGGTTAGTTGTGTTACAGTTTAGCTGCAATAAGGCTATAAACTGCCGTGTTAGTGTGTGTGGTTGTGTGTGTATTTGGGTTAGAGAGGTGGAGCTGGCAGGCTTTGTTCGTCTGTCTTCATCAGAAGCGTCCCCGGTGATGTTCATCACAACAGTCATTGCTCTCATTTGAGCACAGATACATATTTGTGAATTCTGTCTCTTCTTTCACCTGCTCCTCTTCAAAGGCTACAAAGATGTAGCAGTGGGGGGGGGCTGAAAATGTAATTTACCAAGTTTAAACTGATGAAGAAATGAAGAAGCTGAATGTTGCAGTGCTGTCTGTTGCGAGTGGTGCTGTGTACTTGTGTGTCGCCAGTGTCCTCACCAGCCCCATCCAGATTTACTGCTGTCACGCTGGATCAGAGAAGCCACACTGGGGCTTATATAGCACTACTCCACTGCCAGCTCAGCCCACTGCACCCTGCAGAAACGTCTGGGGTTACGTCTGTTTGTTTTCTATGCACCAGCATGCCTATATTTTAGCTTGTTTTTTTCATATGATACAGTATATATAGTGCTTATTGTAGAATCGTGTTCCTTGAGGCCAATTCATGGTTTCAATATCCCTGACTGATCAGGACCGCTATTCATACCACAATAGGTGCACATTGGTTGGCTCTGCAGACGGTCGCATTGCCCGTCGCATCAAACACAGAAAAACACACGGAGCCCCTGTGGATGTTTCTGAAAGGCTGGCTGTGACTTTGTCCTTTTTACAGGATACAGCAACTAGATACAGATTGGACCGTAGCACCGTGTAAATGTGATTATTCCTAAGGTGTGCCATGCACAGTGGGCGGACATAAAACATGAACTTCCTACTGTGTCTGGGCACAGTTGATGGAAAGCATGTACAAATCAAAGCACCTTCAAAGTCCAGCAGCAACTAATTCAAATACAGCTCTTTTAATGATGAATTCTAAAGGTGTGGATGATGGAGAAACTCCTCAAACCAAGAGTTTGTTTTGAGCACCAGTTGTTTTCACACACATACCAGTGGTGGCAGAGGAAGGCGCTAGCCTCCCACTGGGACCAACGTGGGGTTCAGCATCTTGCTTAAGGACGCTTTGGCACATGGAAAGGCAGACGATTGAACCACCAACCTTGTCATTGGTGGATAGCCTGTTCTACCACCTACACAGGGTAGAGGTGGATCAGCAGTTAAGCTGCCACTGCTGGACCCTGGAGCAAGACTCTTAACCCTGTCTGATCCACAGGCACCATAGTGTGGCTGACTCTGTGGTCTGACCCCAACTTCCTAACAAACTGGAATATGTGAAGACTGCATATTGTTATAGTCTGTGCAATAACAATAAAATCTTATCTTATTAAGTCTATGTGGTGACAAATTTTTGCTGCATACAGATGTCTGCAGAGGGGTCGGCTCTGACAATTGTGGACGTGGGAAGATAATATCTATGATACGCAGACATTTATGGCCATATGAAAGGCAGAGAGTAGCCTTTATTGTATATTCTGCATTTGTACACCAATCAGGCATAACATTATGACCACCTGCCTAATATTGTTTTGGTCCCCCTTATGTGTTCAAAAATGCTCTGAACCATTGGGCATGGACAAGAGGACCTCTCAGGGGTCTGGTCTATAGGATCTGGCACCAGGACGTTGGTAGTGGATCCAAAACAGTGTTAAAGATTAAATGAGTGGTTTTCATTTTTTTCTGCTTTGTGATTAACTAAAAACAGCTAGTCTAGTCTAGTTGGGGCCCCTTATCATGTTTTAGAAATCTATGAGTTTCTGGCAGTTCCAACAAAGACAGAGTTTTTCTATGGACTTCTAAAATCGTTTTATTTAAATTACAGTGAGATTTCTCAAAGAGAAAAGATTAGAAAGAAGTAAAACAACAAATCGTTCACATTTGTGTAGCAGAACTTTTTTTCCCTTCCCTATTCTGTTAATCAGTTGACAACCTCACAGACTAATCATATGACAGTCTACTAATATAACGTATACTAATATGTAAATCCTTCGCTTTTGATAGTTTACTTGAATTTTCAATAATGGACTTTTACTTGTAATTTTATATTGTAAAGTAGGTACTAAAGTTAGGGGTCTGAGTTCTTCCACCTCCAGATTTGTAACTCTACTTCAATCTGTGTATGTGTGTGTATTTTCCACATGTACCGAGCAACAACATCATGCTATGTCACAATACAATAATGAACAGCGACATGATGTGTTTGTATAGACTGTTGCATGTATGCCTTTGTTGTGTGCTGTTAGCGTATCGCTTCTTCTAATGCAGCCTGTCCTCTTTGATCCTCCGCTGAACCCCTGTGGTTCCGTTTGGAGGCCGGTTAAAATGCTACAGTCATCTCATCTCACTGACTCCTCTACCTCCCATATTCTATTAGGCCGGGCCAAACAAACCAACACTCTGTGGAAACCCCACACAATAGACTTGTCTCTTTGGCTTTAGTGCGGCTGTTGTACACCGGAGCAGCTCTGTTAAGGTCTGAATGGGCCTGGTGTCTGGACACGCTGTCAGGGACATTGTGTACAATGGTTTTTCATCCATGACATGCCTATTTTGAAATTGATTTTGTCTGTCTGTGTTTGCACAGGTTCAGTGCAGATACCGTGGGAGCGTGCCATCTCCCCGAACAAAGTGCCCTACTACATCAAGTAAGTGCAACATCCGGGTCTGTGTTGTCGGACTGAATGTACTTTTTTCATGGCAGGTTAAGTGGCTGGATTAAAGTGGGTAATTTGTCTTTTTTTTTTTTTTTGACAAACTGGAATAATGAAAGCTAGGTAGACACAGTGCATTTTTACCTTTTGTACAATGTGTTAACTCACACTACACATTTTAATGGGCCTTTCAGCGGACAGGCCATGACATCGCCGCTTACACTATACATAAGCCTGGAACCACAGTTATTGTTGTTCATGAACAATTCCTATAAAGTTCAGTCTTCTGCAATGCTGACAAAGGGGGAGAAAGGTAGCATTGCTTTGTGCGATTCTATTGTGAACGGAAAGCTAGAAGAAAAAAAAGAAAAACATGGAGACGAAGCTGGAAGATTAAATTTTATTCAAGACACAACACAGAAAATATCATTTCAACAATAGTAAAACACGCTCTCTACAGTGTGTAATGGGTCAATAACTGCTGAAAGTGAAACCCAGCTGACCGAAAATTCAACCATGCCAGAGATTCAACAAATCATTACAGTTCAAACATGAATAGTTCAGCCATTGTGACTCCTCTCAAACTGCACATCAAACTATAGCCAATCTGGCTGAAATTCATTTTGATTTTAAACCAAAGTTAGTTCAAAATATTTGGTTTTCACAGCCCCACACCAAACTCTGCTGGACTATTTCTATTTAAAGCGACTGTAACTGGCTGGCAGTGGTCCTGGATTTATCCACGTTCTTATTTTCTTTCTCCAGTCAAGACAGCCCAGTAGGGGTGGAGCAGTAGAGTGTGGCTTGTTCAAATGGTGCTGTTTCAAAAAGTTGATAAAACATTAAAGCTGGGGTAGACAGAAATCTTGTAAACACACAAAAAATGAAAAACTGTTTAACAACCTTCCACTAGACGAAAGCTGAGAAGATAGTCACACTAAAAGTCAACATTCATTTTTAACTTTACATGGGATTCGAGAGAAACTCCTCCGTCTAACCTACTTCCTATTTTCACTGTGGATTTTGTCGCTCTTTATACCATCTCGTCTGCTCTGGGCGAAAAGACCCGCATTTGACTAAGATCTCCCATCACAAGCTAGATTTTCTAAAGGCTGAAAATGAGCTAAGATGAGATGAAAAGTCCAGTTTGCTCTCAGATCACTTAAAATACAAAATGCTGAAAAGTCAGAGTGGAATTTTTGCTCAATGTTGCCACAAACCCTACCCCAGCTTTAAAGGGGTATCATCATCATAGCTTAATAATCAGACTAGATTACTATTTGGATTTTACTTCTAACATCATGTTGGTATTTGGGCTTTTGAGATGGAGGTGATTCTGCAAAGACCACTCAGTAGTGACGGATGTATCTGCTCCAACTACATCAGGCAACATAAAATCTGCAAAAGTAAATCACTTGATGCTTGTCACATTGATCACAAAAAACATTTAGCTTTGGCCATGTCATCCACACTTGTCGCTACATTTGTGGCACATAAATAAGATGTCTTTTTTTTCCAGCTGCAAACAAATTCCATCAGTGAGGGCAGCACCAGGCCTTTTGAATCGCTAAAGTAACCAGAGATGTGGGCGGCATTAAGAGGTCTTCATTTAGCTTTTAAAGCTTTTAAAGCAAATACACCTTCAGCTGCAAAAATCCAACCCAAGCCCAGACATATCTTTATTTCATAATAACTCTCCGTAAAGTAAAATTTAATAAATTGTTTAAATCTAGGGTGGAATCATAAGAAACTTTTCAACAATTGTAGGTAGAAAAACTACTTTCATTGTGAGATAATGTGTCATTCGGACGAGCAAATTCAACAGCGCAGATTATAATAAACTGTTATTGTCAGTTCAGCACATACTTATTCACAGTTTCAAAGATCTTTACTTTGCCCAAACATTTGTTAGAGGGGATAAATACAAAGTGATTCCAAAAGAAACTCCATTAAGCTACCATGAGCCCTGTTTGCCTCGGCGCTGATCTGTTTATCTATTTACCTCATCAATACTCTTTCCCTTCAAAGCGCTATTGGTTTCATCAATGAACTGTGATGTGTCTTCAGGTGCATGTTCATTCAGGGAGGTGTACTTATGTGATCAGGCTTGTAATGGTGCAAGCATTTACTGTTCATTTCTCTGCAGATGATTTTATTAATCATTTGCAACGAAACCACATGGGTCTTGTTTGAGGTTGCTACTCAGCTCTTTATGGGCCCTATGACTATTCTAGTGGGGACAGAAGTAATATCTGAATAGCACTCCACTGGGTACCAATCAATGAGTGCTCCCACAGGTAAAATGATGAGTGCTGCCCTAAAAGGCCCCTGGGTCCTGGCAGAGTTCCTTCTTTGGGGTTTCTCATTTATTTTTCTGTCCTTTTTGTTGGATCTATATTATAGATGGTACATTTTCTGGATGTTCCCAGAGAGCTAGTCGCAGGATAGGAATGTGGTGTAAATGTATGTTTTTGCTGCCGGCATGACTTGGATTTCATGTCGTACTTCTGTGCGAAGCCTTTCAAGTCACTGTCAGTATATCTCCAGCAAGAACAGTAGTGTGGCAGCACTTTAATGCATGACTGTGAACCCTTCATCGTGTTTGACGCATGTCTGCACTTTCCAGGTCTAAAATCTCCATCTTTGCCTTGATCATTCCGGCCTGAAAAAAATTTGCACCTCCACTCTTTGCCCGCTTCATGAAATCTTCCACCTTTGTTTCATTTTTTTCTCTGTCAGCCATCAGGCCCAGACGACGTGCTGGGATCATCCAAAGATGACAGAACTGTACCAAGCATTGGGTGAGTAAGGAGACAATTAAAGCACCCTCGTGCTCGGTCGCCCAAGACCCCCACTGGGCTGCAGCGGCACCAGTAGCATGGCACCACATGGGTTTCTGCTTTGAAGGCCGTGTCACACAGCTCATTAAGGGACCTGTATTTCAAACACCTTAGGGATTACATCGCTACTGTCATTAACCTACGAGGCCCAATTTGCCAGTGCTGTGATTGCTTTTCGCTTAGCCTTTAATTAATTGTGATTAAACGACGTCGTGTGTTTTACTGTTAATCTGATTTGATGCAGGGAGCTTGCAGGGGAGATAGGCAGGCTCTTGCATACACATGCTCAGCTGGATAATGCACGTGCATAGACACACATATAATATTAGTAATCTAGTAACCGACTAATGACGTCTGCATTGATGTGATAAACAGGGACGCGGATATGCGATGGCTAATTCCTCGATAGCAGGGTGGAGTGGTGCAGGATGGGTTTGTTTTCTCTCATCTCTCTAATCTATTTCTATCTCTCTGCTTCCATTAGCGGATCTGAACAACATCAAGTTCTCTGCGTACAGAACAGCAATGAAGCTGCGTCGAGTTCAGAAGGCTCTGAGACGTACGTACATGATGATTTTTTTCCCGTGGCAGCAGAGGAATGGCTGGTTAAGTGATATACTGTTATCCTGCACCATCAGTAATCCACCATGACAAGCTTTCTTCGGGAATGAGATATAATGATTAGCTGTGGCACATTTCTTTATTCAGTTGCCCAACGAGTCATCTCTCCTTTCTACCCTACTTGGATAAGTAGTTGAAAATACTTTCTGCCATCGACTTTGAAATGCCACTAGAGCCACCAGAGCTCCTCAACTACCAGATCCCTTCCTCATTTTCATCACGGACTGCATCGTTAGCATGCTGGATAATTAGCTATTAATTGGTCCATTTGAGTTACAAAATCGAAGGCAATTAGTTTTTGCTGCATGGCTGAAGCTTGATTGTGTGTCCCTTCAGGGCCACTACCTCCAACATGGCCTTACCTTCTTTCATTCTCCTTCTCTTTTTTCTTCTTCCTTAGTTCCTTTTCCAGCATATTCAGTGCTAAAACTCCCGCTGACCTCAGAACTCCTCATATTTGTCCCTGAAAGTGGCCAATTTGGCACATTTCCTTATTAATGTTCATCCCTTTTTCTTTACCTGCTCTACCTTCCCTCATAACCTTCCTGCAACCTTCCCTCCCTTCCATGCCACAAGTTTGCTGTAATAAAAGCTCAGCATGCTGTGAAGAACCTCTTTCAGTGACTCTCCCACTTTCTTTCTCTCGTCCGCTCTCTTATCTCACCCTCCTCTGGTCTACTAGTTGATATCGTTACAGAATTTAATTGCCAGGCTGCCTTGATAACTGCCGAGTTCTTACTCTTTCTCTTCTCGCACGTTGTGAATGATTGAGCGCTGCTGAAGGAGAGCCCATCAGAAATACATTTTTAGGTGATTCCCTCCGAACGCTGAGAGCACTCCTGTTATCTCCTCTCTCTGTTTTACCTCATTATCGTGCTATCCAATTATACCTGGCATCAACGGACACCCTTTTAGCTCCACTCCTAGGGATGGGCCATCAAATTAGTTTAGAAGAGCGAAATCAAATTTGTGTCACTGCTCTTGAAACATCTGGTCGGGCTTAAGTGGGCAAAAAGGGTGAATAAGCACTGCTGTCGTTTGTGCTCTCATTTGCTGAGGTGAGGATGATGATCCCGCTGTGTGTCTCCGTGCGTTTGTGTTCGAAAGTGAATGTGCACTCATGTACGTATAAGCGTAGGTGTTTAGGCTTCAGCACATCTTTATGCATCCTTGTGTATATGAACTATATAAAAATAACTAAATTCACACGTGTCATATCAGAAACATACTGTAAGTGGTTATATTTACAATCAAACGTGTTCTAAAAACACACAAAAATCAATACAGTTTCCAAATGTACAAGCAAATAGAGAAGAATAGAATTTTTCTGTGTTCGTTAAAGCATTTCTGTGTTGTGTTTAGTGGATTTGGTGGCGCTGAGCAGCCTGGTGGAGGTGTTTCGGGAGCAGGAGCTGCAGCAGGGAGAACAGGTGATGGATGTGGTGGAGGTGATCCATGGCCTGACTGCTCTGTACGAGAGGCTGGAGGAGGAGAGGTCCATCCTGGTCAACATTCCCCTTTGCGTTGATATGTGTCTCAACTGGCTGCTCAACGTCTATGACAGGTGGGTGAAATGTTCTCGCCTTGGTAAAAGCTTCCCTAAAACCTATTAGCGCTACAAGCTGCGTCAAGTAACATTTTATTAGCAGCTTTAACACCTTGGAATTGTGATTCTTGCCTCCTGACAAATTCGAGTCCAATAATTTTTCATTTTTTGTTTTTGTTCTTATTCAGTTTCCACCAACTCTGGAGAGAAGTATGTCTTTACCTCCAGAGATTATTAACTTTTCAACCGTGCTGTATTTTTTTGCTGTTTTTACTGAGCAGAGGGCGTCGATCAGACGGCAGTCTGAAAAACCAAATGATCAAAGACTCACTGGCCATCATCCAAGGTGGTTATACAACTTGCCAAAGTTAGTTTTTTAGGGCTTAGGGAGTACTACAGCAAATATATTTTAAAAAGTTTTCCAGATAGCAACTTGAAGGTTATGTGAAAATGAGTTGTTGGAGTTTATACCAGATTTCTGTAGGTGATTATTATTGGTTTGAGGCAAAATTATACACCTGAATCTCCAACCAAACTAGTGTTGACCAAGTGTAGGTGCCAGCTTTTATTTCTGGAGTATAATGCTAAATTAGTGCAGCACTTATGTCCCTCATTTTTGTCATATAATGCTCATAAAGTTTTATATTAGAGCAAAAAATGAGGAGAATTTAATATCAACATGAGGCATATATAAACAAAGCTCCAAAAGTGCAAAATCAGTGTCCTTGCAATATAGCTTGCAGCCACCACTGACTGCACGGAGCATGGTCTTGCTGAGCAGAAATTCATGGGCTACTGAGCTTAATGGAACTCACCCACACTGTTGGATGTGATTTTGATTTGTTATTTTAAAATCTGGACTGCCATATTCATTCTGGTGTATTCCTACCAATGAGCATTGAATCTGTGCAGGTTAAATGCTAGAAATATGACACTTAAGTGGCCATTTGCACTACTACACTACTACTTTCACAGTACTACAAGGCATTAGAGTTAAGATTGATTTAACCAGTTCAATGGCTTGTTGTACAGATGTCTATGGAGAGTCAAACCACGGCTAAAGCTCCAATAACAATGTCCAGGCAGAGGGCCAATCACCCCCTCTGAGACACAGCAGACACAAATCCTCTTTGACACCAACACTCACCCATCTTTGTTCCTGATTGACTATTTTGTTGCATCTCCAAAGAGAATACCCCCACAGAACAGACGCAGAAAATACAGGAATAGCCCCACAAGTGCTGTAAATTCGGTCGGTAGCTCTTAACTACTTGCTGCTAATGAGAGACAATCAGACTTTACCCTCTGCATAAATTTCAGTAATTGCTTTTTGTTTTCTAATGAATAGCAGCAGGGAATGTGAATGAGGTGTGTGTTTGTTTGTGCGTCCCTTTTAAAAAGAAAATGCATTTGTGTTTGTGTCAATGAACATGCGTTATAGTATGTCACAGGATCATGTGTGTGTGTGTTGCATGTTTGTGTGTGTCCTTGAGAGGGTTGTCGCAGGGTGTGAAGGAGTGATGCATCCCCCGAGGAGCAGCCCTGGGGTGCATCCTCCCTGATGTGCTCTTGAACTCCTCCGGATGCGAATATGGGAATGACAGTGATACTCTCCTTATGACTTTCTCATGTTTCTCAATGTGACTCTTTTCTTTTTTTTTTACCTGAGTCCACTGGTCTGGCCTGAGTAATTTTTCGCTACTTTGAGTTTTGAACTATCTGTGAATTTAAAAAAAAACATCCCCTACGGTGTCCAAGCTTTTGAACACATTCAAAGCAATATCCAGCTCTGGAAATTTAACTCGCTCATTGATTCAATTTCATCCTTCATTGATCTGATGTTCTCTGATGAATGTGATGTTCTTGATTTCTCACTTAACGATTCAAATGTTAATTCAATGAGCCCAGTTTTCTGCCAATGCCGCGCAGCTCGCCACTTGATTCTTCCAGCGTTTTGGCACCAGAGCTGAGGACAGCGATGATGTGTTTGCCTCTCAAATTTGTGTCTTTCCAAAGTAACTTCCTCATATTCGTGTTTTTTTTAAAAATTTTATTTCAAGCTGAAAACAAATTCATGTGTGCAGAAGTGTCCAACTCGCTGGCCTCGCTACATGGCCAGTGATCAGACTATTTATTCAGCAGGGGACACTACTTTTGAGCTTCACTAGCGCTGGATATGAATGTGATTTATGTGCATGTTTACACTGTATGCATGCATGTGTTTGTCTGTAAGTGACATTGTTGTGTATATGAGGTTGTTATTGCTCTTCTGGGCACAAACCCATGGACACAACACTCCATCAAGTCCCTCTAGTGCCTTTAGTTACTCTAATACAATTTCACACTTCTGCACTGACCTGTACTGTACTGCTTTGACCCATGTAATTCCTCCACACTTTGTCCCTCCCAGAAGGGCTCAGGCAGTGTATGAATATATTATCATGACCCAGTATGCCGTGATTTGAGATTATCGACCGTTTAAAAAAATGGAACCTTTATTTTTCTTCTCTTCTCTTCGCTTTCTTTCCTCCAGCGCTCGAAATGGCAAAATGCGAGTTCTCAGCTTCAAGATGGGGCTGGTGAGCCTGTGCAACGCAGACGTCCAGGAGAAGTACAAATGTGAGTCTGTTGTTTGCTCGTGTGCCTAATGCATCTCCTCAACGGCGAACAATGAGCCAAAACAAAACGGCACTGATTGCCAGTATTACATAAAGACATCCACTTAGTCTAATGGAGGAAATGAGTGTGGTGCCATAATGGAGAAAGCTTTCTTTACTCGTACAAAGTACACCAGAGGCCTTAAAAGGATTGCTTGCCAAAGACACCATTCATGTACACTCTCTTTCTATAGCTCTCACTCGTTTTTTTTCCCTTCACAAGCCGACTAGCAAAGAGCTTAGGCACCCTCTTCATCCTTTTTGGATTATAAATTACGCTATAATGTTTAAATGGTGCTCCGCTCTGGTCTGAGATGTGTTTTTACCGTTCTATTGTAACCCCAGTTTATGAGTCGTCCAATAAGTAGAGGCAAAAATGGAGAGCAAGCGTTTAAATTGATGATAGTTGGACCTGGAACAGCTCGTAGTTGATACAAGATCTGAGGCAACACTCTCAAACCCATGCCAGGATTATTCATGTTGGCACACCATCTGTGTCAGGTCTGAGACTGAAACGTAACAGATTTGCCTTCAGTTGAATGGTCCCTGAGGTGAGTCAGCCCTTTTTTTCCTGGGTTCAGGTAGACATGTGGTGGCCCCAACAGTCTGTCATTTCACCGACTGGTCTCGTTTTTGCCAACTCCAGACGTCACAGGAAAAATATTTGCAAATAAATCTGAAGCATTTGCATCAACCTGCTTTGAGATACAGATGGTGGGTGTTTATTCCATCATCGCCAGTGTCTGACTTGTGTTTCAAGAAAGGAATATGCTGAAATTACTAATTCAGTAGTACTTTTTGTTGCTACATCTTCAGTCACTTGCTTTTATTTAACACTTGCCTCTTTGCAGACATTAAAATGTGTGCTTTCACACTAAATGTGACATGCACCACTTACTGTTCTGTTGATGGCCTCTCCTACTAATTTTCACATCAGAAACGTTAAATTCTTCCATAAAAACACATTTTTGAATATCTTTGGGTCGAAAAAAAGTCAGTACAGTTGCACATTTTGACCATATTTTTTTTGCACTTGAAGAGTTTTTCTGTTCGTCCACTTCAGTCCAGACTAAAATATGTCACCCCCGAGTTTGCATCACTGCAAGCTGCACGTTTAGGATGTAATAGACCGATATACTGCGGTAGTGTCTCCATAAAACAAATCCCAAACTTGTCTCCATCAAACGGCTCGGTGAGAACATTAAAAATGTCAAGCACACCTGAGCTCATGTTATGAGGACTATATAGAGGAGGCTGTTTAACATGCAAGTGCATTGTCCCTGTAGGGCTGAATAAGTACACGGAGAGGGGGATACATGGGATGCTTATACTCTCATTGTGCAGGACCCTCACACGCCTGTCAGCATTCATCTTCTCAGTGACAGGCAGACTCCCTGCTAGCCTGGTAAAGGCCTCATTCACAACCTAACAAGACCCTACTTATGCAGCTCTTTCATTTCCAAGCTGACCAGCCAGGCCACTAATACTGATTCTGCCCTGTCTAAATGTCACTGAAATGAATTTTGTTCCATAAAACTAGGTTAGGTGAGCTTTATGATTGAATTTGAGGAATATTGTGAATAAAATAGATGAAAAAACTGCATTTTTGCAGTTCTGTTGCTCATCATATAGTTTTTATATTCTTATTAAAGTTATAGTGTTTTAAAGACAAATTGTCATATAACTGTTAGGCTTGCATTTGCGATTTGTGCCATTTTAAAAAGCCCAGAAGAAGCAGTAGCAGTAAATACAAATTCCTTTAATCAACAGCTGTAGATGTGTTGGAAAAATGCATGCAGATGTGATGGTAATGCACATGCAAATAACTGTTTTTCATGCATACCAGCACTTCACACAATTAATGTTGTTACACTTGCTGGTGCATAATCAGATTAGTTGCTGCATAATTGATTGATGACTGCATGTATTTTGTGCAGATTTATTCCGTCAGGTGTCTGGTTCTGGAGGTTTGACGGACCAGCGTCACCTCAGCCTGCTGCTCCATGAAGCCATCCAGATCCCGCGCCAGTTGGGTGAAGTCGCTGCTTTCGGTGGCAGCAATGTAGAACCAAGTGTTCGTAGCTGCTTTCGCATGGTGAGGACACGGTCGCACACGTGCATGATACACCACACAGGTTGCTATGCACATGCACAGTATGTAAAACAGTAAATGAAATCTGCCTGAAATGTGTTGTGTGTTTATCACATTTTATCAGACACTGGTGCAAGATTCAACTGCTGCAGCTATGATGTTTATATGGATATTAATGTTTTTTTACACAAACACTGTCAAGGTAATGCCAGTTTCAGTGTTTGAAACAAAAGCTTTATTACTCCTATCAGAAATTTGATGGTCTCCTTGAAATCCTGCCTATTCATGTTGTTGTTATGTAAAACCTGCCAATCTGTCAGTGAATATGTAGCAAACCATAACCAACACCCATGTATTTAGAACAGAGCTTGTCGAAGAAAAGACAGTATAGCTATAGAAACTGATTTTTTAAGGTAAAAATTCAAAAAATGCCAAAATGATTTGCCTTGGATGGTTTCCATCAAAAGCCATGAATTAATAAAAAGGATGCTCCGCCAAGAAGCTGCCAGCTTCGTGAAGTTGTGTTTTACTGACATCAGCACAGTGTGACTTCCTACAGAGGAAGGAGAAGCTAAATGTACCATTTCAGGAAATGGAGGAGTTCATTATCCTACCTAAAGAAGCCACAACTGTACCAAATATATACACAATGCTGCCTCACAAACATATCACATTAATATTACACGGCTTTTAATGCACATTAACACAGTCAGTGTTCGATTATGCATGATGTACTAACTGTGCATGGAGGGTGAAATCCAAGAAGTTTAATGGGAAAGTTGCTTATAGAGGATCGTCTATTAGAATATTGATATGGTGAAGTCAGGTCACAGAGTCCAGTAGCTAATGAGGAGATGTCTGCTGATTGTGTCTGAACTTGTCTGTTTGTTGCAGGTTGCAGGAACTTTAACTCATGTCATTCAATTCATGAACACCAGATAACTGCTGAGTTGTTAGGAGCAGATCACAGCTTTTTTGCAAAGTGGCCTATGCTAAGTCTTAATTCCCTCATTTTCAAGGCAGATTCTAATTATACACACTCTATTAAAATAAGTTCCTTTCTCCATTTACTCCATGTCAGGACATTTACGTGCAGATGAGATATCCATGTAATGTGAATTGGGTGGCGACCCATTTGCCCGTTTATCACTTGACTTGGAAATGAGTGACATCATTCGGAGGGGATGTGGGTTCAGCGTTTGCTGCCACCTCACATAGGCACTGACTGCTCAGCTCTGCTGACAGAGGACCAGATAAAATTGACTTGAGACAGAATAGGCTGAGTAGGCAGTTGCACAGAATAATATGATTTGCTGAAGGTGTTGCAGTATGTGCAGAGGTTATTAGGTCAGTTTAAACTAGGGGAACAACTCAGCGTTCGATAAATATTTTTATACTCCGTCGGAAGTGTTGTACTTTAGATCTTGATTCGCAAATACATGTCATTTAATGGATGTGTAGTTCATGAAAGCACAGAGCTTTGATGGATAACTGGATTTTTATTACTCTATTTTTTCCCGATGATGTTTAAAACATCCCATCTGCTGTGTGCTGCTTTGTGATGCAGCAGCGTGCTCAGCATAGTCAGTGGCAGTTCCAGGTGTTCGGTATGCAGGGGACTGCTGTTTGACCTCCCACATGGAGCAAAGCTGGCTACTCTACTAACAGAGAGGAGCTCCTTCATCCCCGGGAGACTCTACACC
>OMNN01027107.1:3804-19692 GCA_900302755.1 Chromis chromis
CGTGTTGATGAGACTTAGACACCCAAATAAACATTTTCCTGCAGGGGTAGGCCAGTGACATTTGGTATTTCCATTTGCATGAGGGAGTGTGCTTGTTCTGGGACAATGTTTATTTGGGTGTCTAAGTCTCATCAACATGGATGTTAAAATCCAAGGTTTTCCAGCAGAACACCACATAGTACCAATATGATCAATGTTATTCACTTCACCTGTCAGTGGTCAGAATGTTGTGGCTGATAGGTGTATATGTAGATAACTACAGTTAAGTAGAGGTTTTAGTTCCTATATGTAGACTAGAAGTGTCAAGCAGAATAAAATGGAAGTACTAAAAGTACCTCTAAAATTCTGATTCCAAAGAAATTTTAGTTGTGACTTTGCTTATTGGTTTCTGAACAAATATCCCTCACACTAGTTTCAAATAAACAGTGAACTGCAAACACCTCCTGTATAACTGCCTCTATCTGTCTGTACCATGAGCTGTGAGCTGAATGCATTTGTCCTAATAGGCTAAAACGTGGGTCTGCATTACTGTCAGTTAGCAAAGTAGTGGAAGTAAACAGGAACATATTGAAGAAATCAGAAAAGAGACTACGGTTCTGATTACTTTATGTAGCTCTGTGTTTCTGTTGGTAACAATTATATGTAGTGAGCAGCATTTCACTCAACCCTGCTGTGAAGAATGCAGGAGGACACCATTGTAACATTGTACAGGGATTCTTTGGCTCAATCCCAATCCTCACCCTGAGGCCTGAACACTGAACTCTCTCAGACTTCACTGACGTCACAGGTGTCATGCTTGAGTGTCAGTTTGTGAGGGCTTGAAACAATATGAAAAGGAGGAAGCAGTTGCTGGGAAATGTGAATTTGGACTTGTGTTTCATTCCCAGTTTGATCAGCTGCTCCGCTGATCACTCCCAGCTTGTGAAACAGCAGAGTCAATACATTTTAGCAAACTGCCAAAAGTCAGCAAATCCATGAACATCTGTAAAACCTTTGTTTCACTGAAAATACAAATAACTCTAGAAACATGCAATAAAACAGTCAGATGCTGTCACTTGTAGATAACCACATACATACATCACCAATTTCGCAATGAATTATGAACAAGTTCCTCAGGGAAGTCTGCAGATATGTGGACTCGCACAAAGAATGTAGAATACTGTTGAAAGGTTTGCATCAGAGCCCTCAGGCACTTGACAGTTTGACAGTGGGCTGGCCCTAAACCTCCCCACACACCTCAAAGTCCATAGTCTGAGAGTTAACTATTACTATAACTATTATGCTTATCTAGATGCATTACAGCTGACTTAAGTATCCCTAATGCCTTTATACCAACGTGCTGCTACTCACGGAACACAATAGTGTACGTCACCACTTTTCTTAAAGAGGATGAGCTTTCAGGTTATAGCTGTGCTAACCTGACTGGTTAATAAGCAGTAACTATAATTCCAAGCAAACACAGTAAACAATTGTAAACATTTACAATTTAAATATTAAGTGTTTTTTTTAGTTTGGAAAAGATGGGCAGTGGAGAAGGAAGTACTCACATCCTTGAGTGGGGCAGTGGTGGCCTAGTGGTTCGCCGGTTTGAGCCCCCAGACAGGCAAGAGGTTGAGGTGGGAAAGTGAAAGCGCTTGTCCTAGTCACCACCAGTCAAGGCCCTTAACCCCTGACTGCTCCCCGGGCGCTGCACTGTGGCAGCCCACTGCTCCTAGTATGTATAGTTAAGGTTAACTTTGAATAGGATGAGTCAAATGCAGAGAAGGAGTCAAATGGTCAGACAGTCAAATGATCGGTATTGAGAATCAAAATCAGTAAAATACAAGTGATGCCCACTTCTAAACAGGGGACCACAACAGTCATCATGGTTTATCCTCTGGGGACCTTGATTGTCTGAACAAATGACTAACCCACGGCTTTTCCGTTAACAGAATCATGCAGCTAATGCCACATTTAATTACAATAAGACTAAAGAGAGAGGCTTGTTTCTTAAAAAGAAGTGTTTTATTTCATTTTTAACAAAGCCCAAGATTTGAAGCAAAACTGGGGAACACTGGCAAATCTCAATCCAATCATCATGTTAGGGACACCAACAAAAGAAGGGAGCTTCAAATAAAAAAGGACACCTAAAATAATCATACAACCCAGAATTGGGGCAAAGAAAATAATGGTGCATGTTGTCCAAGAACTATAAAAAAAGAAAATATCTTTGACAATAAGAAACAAAACAAAAAATTCATGCCAGCAGCTGTTGGGGAGGTAAATAAAATCTAGTAAAATAAATGTCAAATATGACAGATGCTGTATCCATGACACCTGTTAACAGCTTTGAAAGAACCAATAAAACCTACAATAAATGACAGTTCCTATCAATGTGCTAAAAATTAAAACTTGGATGAGCAATTTGGTCAAATACATCTAAAACACGTTACACTTTAAACTCAGCTGTGTGTACCGTAGTTCGTTTAAGCAGTTCTGCTTTGTGGAACTGCAAATAATACGCAAGAAATGAAAACATTTTCTTCGGTGGCTGTCTGTTTATACACCTTTTCCAAGAATACAAGTTGTGCCAAAGATAATTAAGAGTCAAATTTGACATGCCAATGAAAATGGAAACAATAATCAAAATTACACTTTGTTAGTGTTTTTACAATTAATTTGTTACACATAGAAATATTAAACAGTTTAACTCGACAGCTGTGATGACCATGCGTACATGTTGAGGGTAGGGGTTGCAAAATATTATTACTGGGGGACATTTTGTCATGTGAGCAATCTAATTTATAATTTTTCACGTCATTTAGACTTCATATTGGTGGTCTGACATGCTCAAATGCTAATAGTCATTTAAATTATTACCAGTCCACTGGGTTTACACATGTACCAGTAACTCCAATCATGGACTTGTAAAAGCTAAAGATGGGGAAAGAAATCGTATCGTAGTTGCGCTGTGGCTTAGGATTCCACTGGCACGTGTTGTCCTTTGAAATATGAAATTACTGACTATCTGAAATGAGCCGATCCACCCATGTAAACACAGTGATTTTCTGATACAGAAAAATACTAAGTGTACAATGTATATTGATCTTTAATAACAATATCCATCGGTTGAAAACACCAGTCTGCTTTGATATATTCTCATATGGGAACATATATATTTTATAACAAAATAAATCTATACGGTTGTTTTCGCGGTGATGGTTGACAACGGGTCGTACAATCCTATCCACCCGTTCTCTCTGAGTGCTCGACTTTCTTTGTCCGTCCCAACAAAGAACTGCGTGTAGCTCTGTCGGAAATAGTACTTTGTGACTGAAGCAGCTCAAATACTCAAAAGGCTCTGCCTGAGAATTAGTTTGAAGCAAAAAATAAAAAAAAAAGACTAATAAAATACTCATCTGTTTCCATCTGTATACCAGTTGTTAAAGTAATTTATAATAAAGTGTATGTTTCTATTATTATCTTTAAAAATCATAAGCATTTTTTACTGTATCTTGGCATTTTGACACAAAATATCCTCTTGGATATTTACACAGGAAAAGATACTTTTCAAGCAATAAAACAAGCTTATATTGTGGGTTGCAACAGAATAGAACAATTCTGAAGTAATAATGGAGAAAGAATTGCATAGCAGATCAGAATACAACTAAACAGGAACTGATCCTTTTTGGTATGGTGCACTTTGATTCATGACTTTGCACATTTTCACATATGTACATGAAATAGTAAGTCCATTCATAGTTTCACCTGCCCACAGTTAAGATCAAGTTTACTTCTGCACAATAATGCTCAACAGCAAGAAGGCAGGACGTAGACGCCTTGTCTTCTCTGCTCTTCAGATAAAAGTCCATAGGAGTTCTTCCAAAAAAAACAGAAGAAAAAAAATTAAAATTTGTTTAAAAAGTGCCATTTTGCTACATTTATCAGCTGATCCATGGTCTGCTACTTAACAGTTAACACAAGCAAATGTGTTACACAGCCACCAACATCACACAGTTTCCTGATTCTATGAGTTTTGGTCACATGGACAGTCACACACTCAGTCACAGCCACATACAAAGAAACACACACACACACACAGATGACGTGAAAGGAAAAAACAAAAGTGGAAAAAAACAAAAGTTGTGGCCGGTGAGTTACAGTTCCATTTGAAAGAGTTTATCTGCTGCGATTAGACATTCCGGCTGGTAAAGCTTCGAAAAAGAACAAGCACCATAAGGAAAAGGCCTCAAATGTCCTCCGCTGGGGGAGTTCAGCAGTTTTCCGCTTGATTCTGTGCTCCCACAAAAAGCAAAAGAGAAATAGATCTACATTCAGACTCGCCCCAGGCTTGTGGTCAGGCAAAGTCACTGAAATGTTTCAGGCTTTATTGCGGCTTTTCCTCCGATTTCAAGTCCGAGTTAGGCATCAGAGCCTCGCTTTTATCATGGAGTCCAGGTCTCCCACTCCCATGAGGCCTTAGAAATCTTTGTGTCCGTGTGGATACATCCGGGTCCTCACCGTCTCTGCTGAGCATAGACTGGGTATGCTAGCGTCACATTCAGAGAGTCATTGTGCTGGACCAAAGACGTGTGCTGGTAGTGAAGTACAAGTTCTTTTAATGAGCTGTACAGGTTATACGGCTCGGCGAAGCCATAACCTGAGGGGGTCTTGTTGATGACGCAGTGCTTTACCTCGCCATCCACGCTGTAAAGAGAGGACAACCGTCACAACCTGTTCTGTGTGTTCTGATGTTGAATTGACTTGATTAATTCAGACTGTTTTAGTCTTATGCTACAGTACATTTGAATATACAGAGTTACTCCACAAAACAAGGACTCGTTTGTAAAAAGTCGGTGTACAGAGGGGCGTTATTTTAAGATAGACTGATACATACACAACACTGCAGGCGTAGCATCCTGCTTTGCTGCTGTCTCGAACCAGGAATGTTCCGTCTCTCTTGCCCTGGAGGAGAGCCTCGGCCTGTAGTCTGTTGATGTTACCCAGTTTCCAGCTTCGCTCGTCGTGATGAGGAAGGTCTTCATCATCATCCACCATAGAGTATTGACTACAAAAACATAGATAAATGTTAGCTGTGGGGCAAAACATGTGCATTTTGCGTGTTTCTACCTCATTCCTTTTTAACTGCATACTTACTCTTCTGTGTTCTCGTTTTTGATTCCCAGCCACTCGTTCAGTTTCTTCTGTCTGACTCCCTTCTGGGTCAACCACCTACAAGAGAGAAAACACGTGGACATTAGAAACCAGGGCAGATCCATTTTGATTTTCCCCAGAGGGAAGTTCCAGAAGTAGCGAGACACTGTTAATGTGCTGTACTTACATTAGATACTGGTCTCTGGTCTTGCGGAGCTGGATGAGGTCAGGCTTGATGCTGTTCATCCGCTTGTCGATCTCTCTGTAGTCCGCTGCCTGTTTCTTCAGATCTTCCTCCAGTCTGCGTTTGCTGTCTACAATCTCACTAATCCTTGATTTCAGCTTCTCGTAGTTTCCCATGATCCTAAAAGACAGCAATAAAGGTTGAGTGAGTTTAGAACATAACCAACCATGTTATTCTTGTGTAATATTGAATCTGCGGCAAATTCTTACCTCTGGATCTCTTTGTCGTTTCCTTCTCTCCTGAATTTCTCAATATACTCCTTGCTGTACCGCTCTTGTGTTTGACACTGCTCCTCAAATATCTTTATAGTTTCATTGAAAGCCTCAATCGCTGTCCGTTTCATTTGGATTTCCTGCAAGCAAAAGCACGATATTAGTGTTTCATATACAAATACAGCAGTAGTGCTCCTGATCTCACTTTGGCTGCGGGTAGTACTCACTTGTGATGTTCTGGTGTACTCTTCATAAAGACGGTCGTACTCTTTGTTCTTCTCTTGGTACTGCTGGTGGTACTCACAGAGCTTCCTCCCCACAGCTTCAATGTTGTCTTCTTTTACTACCTGATCCTGAAGAAATCAACAAATGCAAAAAAAAAGTTGCAGTTAAAATTGCTTCAACATAAGCATTTGTAAACGTGCCGCTTTACACTGAGCTAGCATCTTACCTGCTGGTGTTTGGAAACGGGATACAGCAGCTTGACGTCTAGCTTAGGGTTGTACTGAGCCAGTGACTCATTGCGATAGTGGTTGATGAGCTCAACAACAGAGCTGAAGGTCAGTGGGTCTGAGAAGCCGTACTTCCCATCCCGATGGAATATCTTAATAAGCTTATTGTTTCCTCCTTTCCTGTAAACAAAACATGAAGCAATAATGCAAGTTAAACTAACTGGCGAAAAATAAATATTGGGAAATGATTTTAAACTAAGAAATTGAAAGAGGCTCACCTCAGAGTCAGAGTGTAGTCACCGTGCATTTTCGTAGAGGCGTCTCGCACCAAAAACGTACCATCTGCAGTGTCCCTCAGTTTCTCATTGACCTCCTCCCTTGAGATGTCTCCCCAGTACCATTCGGCGTCTTGTAGAGCCATGTTGTTGTTCATACCGTTGTTAATCACAGATGTGGGCTTGGGTGGCTTTGGAGGTAGAGCTGTGGGGAAACAAGGAGCGAAGAGAATGTCAGTAAATGTGCTGCAGTGCGATTGGAGCTTCTGTGTGCTCAGGTCTGTATTAAGCTGGCTCTGAGCTTCAATGAAATCTTGATATTCTGGTGTGTCACAGCAGTATAAATGGGGCTCGAGCTGAATTAAAAACATTTCTTTGACCTAATTTAAAGCAGTAGCAGCACTGTTTAACTACATCTAATAAGAATCGGGCATTTTGCTGAATCTGGAAGGCACACACTCTCTGTGGCTCTCACTCAGCCTTTTTCCATTGATTAAACAGAACTGAAAAAATGCTGCCCCTCTCCAGCAGAGAGGTGGTAACGGCGAGGCAGTGGGAGGAGAAATGGAGCGTGAGTCAGGGAGAATGAATTTCATTCAAGAAAAAGAGCCATCTATAAATATTCCTAGCTGCAAATACAACAGTGTAGCCTTATATTTACATGCAGAGAAAAGGCTAAAAACGTGTGTGGCACATTTTACAACAAAATAGGACAGCGATTGTGAAATCTAATGCAGCAGACAATAGAGTCTCCTTCAGGCTTTTACCAACAGCACATACCGAGCTTTAATGAAGGATAACCAGACTCTGTTCAGTAAATCAATCTGACTCTATAAAAGATTCTTAAATCCGCAGTGGCTGCTCACAAGCTGACAGTTTCATGGTGAAGCTAGCGGTAGCAGAGCTAAGGTAGCTGGCTATTTTTAACCCACAAATCTGCACTGTCTTTGTTCACTGCCACTGCATGAACACCCCCTCTGCTGCAATGGACCTCACACAACTTTGCTCGCTGAAACCACGAGCAATGTTAACATACCAGACAGCTACGATTGTGACATGGCATAAAATGCAGATATTTACAATCTGTGCAAATGCAGCCTGCCAGCTCAACCACAACACATGCTTTGCACTTTTCAACACACTGCCTGCGTTCCTATCTTATCTCATTTTACCTCTTGTTAACTAGAGATTTCTAGCCATATTAACAATCCAGTGTTATACAACAGCAGCCTGCCAACACCTCCACATAAGAGGCAACTTGAATAATTTGATCTCTTCTCATTTAAAGAGGCGCATTAAACACTCTTTATACAACCACCTAAACACCCATTTGAAAAGCCATTAAGGACAGCCTGCTCAGTAACGTGTTACATCACTTACCACAGCCAATCACATAGGGGGTCTGTCACCAACCACTCCTGCATCTTTCATTTCCTGAGAGCGATGAGGTCATTCTGAAAGCCCATTACCTTTTACTTCCCTGCTTCAATTCTTTACAGCACTGCAGCTAAATAGAAAACTGACACAACTCATAATTTTCTCTCTGCAGCATCCGCGGTTATATCCTAGTATGCATCCATCTTTAAAAGCAAATGTGCAGCATCTCTCCACTAGCAGAGGGAAAAAAAGGACCAGCAGCCTGTTCCATGCTTTTCCTCTGTCATCCTCTCTCTCTCTGTTGAGCCTGTCCACTCGCTCTCCTGCAGGTTGCTCAGCCCCTCCTCTCTGCGTGTGTCGTGCAGACGTTTAGTCCGTCCCACTGCTGGCACTCAGACAAAGCCAGCTCTGCTGCAGCAGCACGTACGCAGCTAAATTATAATGCTTGGCCTGGTCAGCAGCACCCAGAGCTCCAAAATACGCCTGTAATCCCACAGCATGACACTCGGCCTGACTGAGATAGCTCCCTTGATTTCCTGAGTGAAATTAAAATAGAACCACTTCTTAGTAAGGTATAAGGATTCAAGTGGAACGCTGCCGTTGTCCGTCTAGGTTCAGCTGAGGATCCGTTGTTGGAACTCTACGTGCTTATCTTGCAAAGTACTTAAACAGATTACCTCTAAAAAGTACAAATCAGTGTGTTAGAAAAAATTGTAATGTTAAGAGTCTGTGGCTGATATGAACAAACCTGCTTAATCACATTTTAAAAAAAACATTTCAAGGATATGCCAGTCAAAATTATTGCCAGGATTTAAAATATTTAACTGACTTAATATTTAATTGCAGTACAACCATAAGCTACCCAGTGGGAAGGTTTAGGGCCTCTTGAACTCAATACAGAGTTATATATGCAGTCCGCAAGAATAGCGCACGTATACAGACACTATACAGCGTGAGCAGTAGCCCCAGGCAAGTTTGCTGGCAGTTATGACTGAAGGCTTAAAGAAAACAAAAACCTATTATTCTTGTTCTGCCCTTTTCTTAAGCTGTGGTATTTGGGTCTTATTCTACCCATGTGGCCCCTTTTCGTTGTAGCTTGAAGGAAACAGCAGTAGAAACACACTGTTCCACTTTTGCGTGACGATTTTTTATAATAAGATGCGGAACATCAAACTTACGTTGCAAGTTGTGCATATTTTGGTGAATCAACAATCTCTTCTTTGAAGCTCTTCTTTTATTCCCAAAGGGTAAATTAAATCCAACAAAGTTGCGTTCAAGTCCTCCGGTAAAGCTCCATTTCATAGTTTAGGCCACTGAAGACATGTAGCTTGTTTTAATTCTTAAAAAAGGTTGCGGCTTTATGTGCTTCTTAATAAAATCCAGGTAATCCACTCGGCGTGAGGCAGGTGCAACATGCGACTGTCTAGCTCACTGACTGCTCAGTTCCTGCTGTGAGAGTGGTAAAGGGCTGAGTCTCCTCTCTCTTGTCTTTCCCTTTCTGCGCACCGCGAGGTTGAGGCCTGCTCATGTGGAGGCAGATAGTTAATGATTAGCAGTAGCTGCTCTGGTGTCGGTGCAGCCTGTTCTGAAAGCACCCACTCGTGCCAGCTGCGTTTGTGTGTGTGTCTCTCTCCATCTCTTTGGTCACTCCCTCTTTCTGTGTTTGTAAAGGTGGAGGCGGGAGGGGGGTGTTCAGTCTTATGATTAACTTGCAAAGTTTCAAATATTTGCTGAGCTGAGCACTTTGAGGCAGGGAGGACATGTGGATATCTAGGCAGAGGGAGGACTGAGAGGAGGGGGGAGGAGAGTGGCCCTAGAAACTGGAAGCAGCCTTCACTTAACAAGAAGTGCTCTGTGGAGCAGGCCGACTTTCCAGCCAACCAAATCTAAGTGGGCCTTTTGTCGCTTACTTAAAATAGGCTCGCAGTAACTGGGAGGAGGCACGCAGACACCCGTGCACACACATACACACAGGTCATTCACAGAAACACATGTACAGAATATACATGTGTTTCTGTGAACGACATGTATAGTTATGTATATGTATAGGTTCTAAAGCATGCTATTTGTACGAGACGGGTGACTGAAACCAGTTTTGCACACCTGAACTTTGTCGTATGTTTAACTGCGTCATGTGTTTATGTATGTATCTCTGTAAAACAAACTAAAAGCATTTCTGGGTCTGTTTCAGGGACTAGCCTGCCTGCCCATCCATCCAGCCACCAAGTGCTCCCGCAGGTGCAAATTACTGACAGCTGAGAGCAGCCCATGCACAGGAACATTATAAATAGCCTTAACAGGTAATAAAATGTTTAAACAGTCACAGTCAGTCCCGGGCCTCTGGGCCAGCCAACGACAGCGCTTTTAACTAGCACTGTAAAAACATAACTGCCACGCAATGCACTGCAGTCTCACACCAACAGACTGGCTTCATCTATGCAGACCACGACTGTAGCACCAATGAAAACTGGCTTTGTGCAGTTCTGTTTGACAGATTGCCAGTTAACAACATCACCCATGAAAAAAATCTGTCCTGACAGAAACCAGAATAATTAAGCAACTGGACTCATCTTGTTTTCAACAGGCAAATACCAATGCAAATTCACCAGTAATCATATTCATAATGCTCAGTTAACTAAATTCAGAAGCCATACTGGACAAAAATCAGCACTGTAACAATGTAAACACAATCTGGTCCTTTGTATTCAAAAATGTACATAATTTCATTACCTGTAGAAACAGAATGTAATATTTATTTCCAACGGGGATGGAAAGTTCAAAATGTAAAACGCCATCCTCTGCAGCTAACGCTTTCGAAACCATGTAGCCCAAATTCAAACTGCACGTGTTATACAACAACCAGGAAATGTGTTCAAGTTAGAACACTTGTTACCAATAACTAGCACATGATGTGATAGCATTAACTTGCTTATCTCTACAGCGTCAGTAGTTTACCTCCACAAAGTACCCTGTGGTCCTCTACTACTGCAGCAGTTGCAAGTCTCAGCACCTCTCTGCATGCTATTAATAGCTCAGTTCATGTTGTGCAGCAATTTGGCCCCTGCAGAACATGCATATATGTTCTGCATCCACTAATAAATGCTGCACAAATTCCTTACAGCCTACCCTAACAGAAGCAATGCCTAATTCTTGCATCCTTTTTTAAAAATTAAATAAACCATGGCATAAGCTCCCACATTAAATAAAACAACAGCATTTGCTAACTTGGTAAATGCAAGGTTTAGCAAAAAAGATGTAGTTAACTACCTGGAGCAGGCTGACTTTCACTCCACTCGCTGGTCACCAGAACCTCAATGATCTTGATGTAAGCATCCAGACTGGGTTCACAGCTGTGGGAGGAGAAAAAGGCATGTTAAATAAAGTCGGTTTTACAGCCCAGGTGACAGGCTATGCTGCTCTGTGCTGGCTTCAATCTGATGGTAATTCAGGCTTAGCTACTTTAATTGTGCAGCACAGCTGGTAAGTAGAAAAGCTCCAACCTATATCCGTGTACAGCTAAAACCCATGAGTGCCTGACAGACTGCGCTCTGTGTGTGCGTCTGAATAGGCGTCTGCAAGTGTGCATGTCTGAGAGTTTGTGTGCCTCGGTGTTGCATGACTGAGCCTGCACACTTTTCTGTCTGCTGCCTGAGTGCCTTTGAAAAACCAGAGTATGTAGCAGCAAGGCATGGGCCTCCTGCTCTTACACCCACCTAGTAGCCTGCTGTCTGAAGAACACCGGGCTGAAGATCTCGCCCAGCGATCTGGCACTGAGCAGGTTCTTGGATCCGTTTTGGCACACTCTAGCGAAATGCCTTAGCAGACAATGGAGAGTCAGCCAGTACTGGGGAGGCAGGCTCTGGGTGCTGGCAATGCGGCGTAGCAGCTGGGCACATTCCTCAGGATTCACCACCTCTGTTGGAACAGATGGGATGGGTCAGACGGACGTGAAAAAATGACCCTGCATTAAGGCCTTGCTCAGATGAAGACATGCAGAAAATGAAAGCTCTTGCTTTAAACGTTGAGGGATGGAAAAAGGCGTCATGTGCAGTTAGTCTTGGAAACCGCAGAGAGATTGTGTGGTTGACAATGAGCGTAAGGTACACTGGCAGGTGATTGGCTGCTCAGAGATGCTAGAGATAAACTTTCAGGCTTGTTTTAGTTCCTATTAACCACAGATATCCTGTTTCTGGCCATGTGACGACAAGAGAATGCAGCACGACAGCACAGCTTGTGGTGTGAGAATTTTTTTCTCTGCTTGCAACAGATAGAGAGCAAGGTTAAAAGAAAGTGATAAAATACACTTGTGCTTTTTCTTGATGTATCAGGAGAGGCTGAAAAGAAATTCAGTACAAACGTGTTGAGGACTAAAGGTTATTAACGACGTCTTGTGGTTTTGCATCAAGAGTACTCAATGTTCAGCAGCAGCGTAGGAGTGCATTACGTCAGCACTTCTGCTAAAGGCCAGCAGTACAGAAAATAAATGATGGCTGAATCTGTGTCACAGTCGTCTGTTCTCACCTTTGGCAGTGTGGACCATCTGAGCGTAGATTGCAGTGGGGATGATGGGCTGGGGAAGATCCTGCAGGTACCTACGCAGACCATCACAAAGGACTGGAAGTTCCAACTGATCAAGGTCCGGTGAAGGAGCATCTGAGGTGCAAAACAGCACAAAGACACACTTGAACTATTTTCTTTACAATGAAATGTTTATTTACAGGCTTATGTATAACCACAACACTGCCTTTCTGGTCTTTCTGACATACTATATGTGCACACATAGAAGCTTTTCTAGTCCCCTCACTCCTCTATCTAAGACTTCCTCTTTGGTCTAGTCTCCCTCAGATGACTATTGTAAACGTACAGGCTGATATGATCGCAATGACTCTACTTACCACTATCAAAATACTGTCTGACTTCAAGTCCAGCTCCTGCAGTAAATGTCCGATATAACGTGGGGTTGTCAAGACCTGCAAAAAACGAATCAAACACAAGTTAGACAAATTCAATTTAAATGGTGAAAGATAACACTTTGTCTCCAGTCCGAAGATATTAAGTTTACTCTAGACTCTAACTCATTAATTAATAATCAAAAGAGTTTGTGATTACATTAAAAGTTGACAGCTAATCGATTAATCATTGCAGCAATATGTCAAGATGAATCACTTCAGGTTTGTCAGACAAGCTCACCTTTCTTCTCGATAGCTTCCAGCAGTCTGGCCAGCATGGGTGGAGCGGTCTCTGGAAGGGAAAACTGCTCCGTCAGGTCAAGCAGACCGAAGCCTGGAGGAGATAACAACACACCATCACCTGAGGTCACTTTTAAATAACTGAAAATGGCTTCACACTAATTTTGGCAATGTTTTGTCTTGTGAACCTTTTCTGAACCATTGTGAATATGGCTGGAACTAAGTTACCATAGAAGCTTGTGTGAACAGACTGACAACCTTTAACATTGTGTAAGTCCAATGAATATCGCTGCCAGTACCAGGCAATTTTTCTGCCACCAGATAATGCCGTGATAACAGGTTCTCCAATCTGAAACACATGACCTTGCATTGGAATGTACCACATTTAACACATCAAGTGTGACCCCAGTCTTCATTGGTACAACAAAGATTTTGTCAAAAGTACACAATTCAGCAGAACCAAAAGCTGTAAAAACAGAAGGAGTTGTCAGATCTTTTTACAACAGTTTTTGAACTAATCATGTGAGCTGTGCAATAAGAAAGAAAAAAAGTCTGCTACTTCGTGCAATCAACTGACTCAACTGTGACCAACACCCACGTGACAAAAATTCAGGGACTTTTCAGCTTAACAGAACAGAGAGGAGACAAGTATAAAAACTAGTGAAAATGTAAGTAGTCAAATACCTAAAGTAGCAAAAAAAACAGGCAGAAACTAGACTTCAGAAGGTTAAAATGCAAAATTGCATGATTTTCACTGTAGATTTAAAAAAAAAATTTCTTCCTAAGATCAAGGCAAATCATAAAATGAGAGCAACGCAAGAGAAAATATTCTTCCTGTGTCCCAACTACATTTGCACATATGCAAAATGCACCAATATCTTCACAGTACAAAAATACAGGGGAGCCTTGTCCGAAAGGATAATATATTCAGACAAATGGTGACATAATCGTGACTAAGAGAATCTATTGTCTCGTCCTTGTGGCTGTTCTGAAAACACAATGGCTCTAAGGGGATTTCAGTCGCCCCATTTCTTCCTGAGATGTGGTGACACAATTTAGGTGATTTCTGTGTCGTATTAACCAATTCAGGAAACAGAATTAAAACATAGCGAGACCCATACAGAAATGAAACAGTGTGCTGGTCACATAAATCTAATCCCCACTGACGAATGTTCATGTGACATTAAACAGAGAGGGCTGCAATTCATCTCAACCAGCAAAGGCTGATTAGACGCTTGACTTACAAACTACTCAGGACTTCAAAGGAGGCAGGTACACGACCAAAGAACTGCCTTCAAAAGTATAAGCTGAGTATTTACAACAGACCGATTCAAGAACAGGAGGTGCTGAGCACTAAAGTTAGGGTTTGGTGGACCAAGGAACTAAGCAAATATCCTGTGATATGAGGTAAGCCAGGTCTGAGTTTTTTACTTATTTTTTCTTTAGAACTTTGCACCCAGGTGTGGACATGAAAGGACGAAGGAGTTGGCAGGGATTTTATTTGGATTTGCAAAGGCGTATTTTGAAAAGGCACTTTTCTGAAAGGCTCAACTGTTCAACACCAAGTCTGCAGTTTCAAAATGCTGAGAAACTATGAATGGAACCCTTTCTAGTAACCATATTTTTCTTTCTTTCTACCTTAAGAATTATTTCTTTTTTGAATCAGGAATTAAACGAGCAACTGCTGGTCTCGCTGATGCATGCATGCTACTCATTACCAAGGAACTACCCTCCTTTTCACCAACGAGGGTTCAATCAGGCAAATAATGAAGCACTTCATCCACATCCACATCCTCTGGCCAGCGCAGCACTCAGGCTGGCATGTTGCGTGTGAAGAAACTGGATTACCAAAGTCCTTCTAACCACAGAACACACAAAACTCCATGTAGGACAACTGTTCATCTGGAAGACATTATTGGAACTGCAAACTGGGAGGGGGGGGTTTTCTCAGAAGCGGCGGACTTTGAGATGGAACACCAAAGTTTCCCTAAATAGATATCGAGACATGCAATGCTGCCATCACACACCTTGGATGTGTAACCTTTCTCCCAGACGAGATATCTAACACGCCTGTCCTTCTGCAGCCAACCTTTTTCTGAGAAACTGAATGCACAACCTGTAGTTAAATTTAAACCCTCGACCTACCCACACTCCCACTGTTCATATCCATAAAAATGGCCTGGCTGCCACCTCCCAGTAGGCTACTTTGAAAAAATATATAACATCTCAGACCAAGCAAAGTCTCTATATGATGTTTTAATTATGCATTATGGAACTAGTTCACATTTGTAAAAACACATTTACATAGACTAAAGAGCAATATATTAAAAAATACATATTACACAGGTTTAAAGCTTCTGGCTTCTGCGTGGTGATAACCCCTAAAACAAGACGGATCTTCAAAGTGCCTTATGTTTACTTTCTCTATCCACGGCTGGCCTATGAGTGACACGGGGTAGGCTGGAGATAGAATTGCTTCTTGGTACTGTCAACGATGTGATAGTTTCGGCACCGATGGAATTGTATCAAGTAGCAGACAAAATATGGCAGAAATGCTTCAAGCTATCAGTGATGATTTCTGGGATGCCTTGGCGTGAGATCAAACAATCAACATGCCCCTACTGGCTACAGCTTAAAGCCACGGAAACACATATAAAGACTATAAGAAATACGATTTGCTTTGTTTATTTAAGGTAAGATAATAATTCTAATAATAAAAAAACTACATGGCTTTTAATGTAGGTATAGATGATTTTACTGCATCTTTTATTACTGTTTAGTAATGTCACACAATCTGGATGCATTTCCTGCATATCTCTTAAGAGTAGCTCAACTCCAGTTGATACTGGAGGACAATAAACAATCAGAAACACCTGCATTAGTAGCAGATCATCATAATCTCTTAAAACTGTCCCTATAATTAATATCAGACATACAGCAAATAGCCCACTTTGTATTACAGTAGAATTACTACAATAATAACACAATGTGCTGCAGTTGTTTTGC
>OMNN01027110.1:0-10704 GCA_900302755.1 Chromis chromis
TTTCTGTCTGCCGGTTATGTGAATGCAACTGAAAGAAACTAACAGTGTTCTGAACATCATCTATCCAACTTGTCTTGATTCATTTATTACCTAAATTTTAAATATAAATATATATATTTTATTTTATTTGTGTATGAAAAGGCACTAAATAAATCAACACAAAACTTACAGTTAGCAACTAGCTTTTCAAGCCAACCAAAACTGGTTCTATGAAGGCAACTGAAAGAAATATTTTGGAAAAATCACCAACAGTGTTCTGAACATGGTTTATCCAGTTTATCTGAGCTGTTTTTGATTAAGTTAATTTATTCCCTAAATTCTGATTACGTTGTATTTTATTTCATTTTGTTTTTTAGAAATCTGCATGTAAAACACTTTTTTTTTTTGAAGATTTATTTTTGGCCTTTTCATGCCTTTATTGTTAGAGAGGACAGGACAGTGGACAGAAACGGAAGAGAGTGGGGAAGGACATGCGGTAAATGGATGAGGTAGGACTCGAACCCATCACAGCCGCTACGCCTTTGCACGTGGGTCATGCGACATAACCACTAGGCTATCGGGGCGTTAGCAGCTAGCTGGTGGAGACCAAAACTGAAATAAAAGAACAGTGAAAAATAGACTTGTGTATAAAAAAAAAAGTCTAAATGAATGCTAAAGTTTTTCTGTCTGCTGGTTCTGTGAAGGCAACTGAAAGAAACAAATCATTTTTTAACACAAACAGTGTTGGAACCAGATCAAAGAAGGCTCACATGTCGCTCTGCAAGAAAAATGACAAACGGCCTATTTTGATGTTTATTTTGGTGCGTTCGTTTTATAGCAGATATTTTCTTTGTTTCAAAACCTAACTGGGAACTAAATTTACCCGACAGAACCACAAACATCTGCAGGAGCTCTCTGAGAAGAGCCAGTTGATAGGAACATGCAGTGACCCTGTAAAACCTCGGCCGGCCCAGCGATGGTAAAGTCATTCTGGGGTCCGCGCTCCGTTTCTCCCTCAATCTTTCCCTGGTACTGAAACTCTATATCTGCAGCTCAGCCATCGCTGATGTGATTAAAGCAGATCTGAGCCAAGCGAGTGAAATGCAGCCTGCAGGAATGTTCCACTTGACCATCCAGAGCATACCAAGTGAGAAGGAGAGGTGGGCGTTTGGAGGGAGGTGTAGGTTTCACTGGACCTTCGAATGTTGTAGCAGTCAACAAAACATTTAAGCTAATAAAAAATTAGACGGGCGGTGACGTCGGCCAAGACCGTCAGTTGATGTGAGAAATGTCATTGTAATATCACTGGAACTCCACGAGCATTAGAGCGTGAACACACAGTGCTTTAAATTTAGCTATGTTTGCATTATAATACAAATGCTGTAAAGAGCAGCAACATGTGTGTTGATGTCAGCGGCCTCGACTGGCATCCGTCAACGAGAGCTGGAAGGTTAAAACACATAATAGGAACTACAACTTGACATATTTTGTCAGAAGAAGTTTGAATTAAATGTTCAGGCCTTAACCCCAAAGTAATGGAAATAAGTGGTTTTATTGACCAGTTCAGGAAATGTGAATGTTTGTCGTTGTCTAAACACAGACTATTGAGAAGTAATATTGCAAATGATACTAGATTTAAACAATAATATCAATATCATTGTCAACATTACTTTTCTCAATAGTAATAGTTTTTAATTTGATTTCCATGTGCAATATTTCACAGTTTCACTTCTCAGGTGCAATATTTCATCATCACGTGTGACATTACTTATTACCTTTAGTATAATTGCCAGTATTACTTCATACTGTTCTATTCTAGCCTCATTCTAGCTTTTAGCTTACTTACATCTTGCTCATCAAATCAAAAATAAGCAAGTAAAAGCACAAACATGACCCCACAACTACTCCAACACATAACCTGCACTTAGTTGATTTTTTTGGTTCTGTTTATTTATGTCAAGAAACATACAATAATACTAATCTCAAAGAATGGGATGCCATTATCTGGCCACAAACCACCAACCCTCTGACTAATCCAGTTCTATAACCTCAGGACTAACTACCACCAACTGTTGTTTTAACCAACCCACCACAATAAACCAGAACCAGACCAGGTTTACTGAGCAGGAACAGACCACCAAGTCTTCAGTTTGTTCCTACAGAGCATCTGTTGTTTTATCTTCTAATAGGTGCTTTTTTGTGGTTTCATCATTTTGTTTCCAAGGAGTCATTTCTGGTCCAGATTTATCCTAATATTAAGTTTATACCGATCAGGCATAACTACCTAATATTGTAATAGTCCCCATTATGTGGTCCAAAATGCTCTGAACCATTGGGCATGGACAAGAGGACCTCTCAGGGTGTCCTATGGGGTCTGGCACCAGGACCAGGGCAGTGGATCCTTTGGGTACTCTGGCTTGTGCAGTGGGGCCTCTGTCAATCCAACTTGTTCCACTGCATCCTGTTGATGCTTGATCAGAAGTTTGGAGGTCAATTCAACACCTTGGGGGATTGTCATGTTCCTCAAGATGTTCCTGATTGGTTGATGTTGTTGCCATGTGGTGGGGTGCATTTTCCAGCGGGGGTAGGCCAGTGACATTTGGGATTTCCATTTGCATGAGGGAGTGTGCTTGTTCTGGGACAATGTTTATTTGGGTGTCTAAGTCTCATCAACACGGATGTTAGAATCCAAGGTTTTCCAGCAGAACACCACATAGTACCAATATGATCAACGTTATTCACTTCACCTGTCAGTGGTCATGATGTTGTGGCTGATCGGTGTAAGTCTTTTATACAGTGTCAGGTTCCCTTATGTTCTTTAAAGCTGAATATTTAACTACAAACTTTACTAAAAGAGCACAAAACATAGTTAGTGGATCATCTAAAACGTCTTCTCAGAAATATTTTTATGCTGCTCCTGCAATCTTAAAGGATTTAACACAACTTCACTGCGAGGTGAAGTGAATAACTATTTGGTTAAAGGGAGACGAAACTCTGAACAGAACCTGATCTGGACCAGGTTAGCTCTGCAGCATCTGTTACCATGGAGGTCTAGCAGGTTTGGATCTGACATTAAGCTGAACATACCTGCTAACACCCTAACCTGGCTTCGTAGTTCATCCCTCTGATGATCCAGAGCTGTTTTGGAGCTACACAACATCATTCAGGTGGTTTCGGATGTCAGCGTGACTCAACAAAACAAGCTCCCAAACTTTCTAACGCGGTGTCAACAGTACGTTAAAGAACTGATCCGACTTACCGCCTGTCACTGATGTGAACAAAACCCAACCACCTGCTTCTTCTGCCCACACACGGCCGACAAACACTCACCTTCATCCTGAGGTCACTGCCACATTCCTCAGACCGAGACAGGTGTTCATGCCATCACATACGTTCCTCCGCCCTCCTATCTGAACATTTATCACCGCCGTCCTGGAGAAAAGTACAGTATCTGCTGAAAACCAAAGTAATACTCTTGAAAGGCGACTGTAACAGTTTGTGACAGAGGAGCACCTGTGGTCTGCCCAGATTTATGTCGGTTGCTGAAGATTCCAAGAGTCTGGCCAAAGAGAAAAAAAGAAAAGCATCAAAGCGTTCATGGAAAGTTGTCAAACTGTTCCTGCAGTGTCCATCTGTTTGCTCCGTGTGCTGCAAGTAGTAGTTAGTTAACCAGAATACTGCTGTATCATGTGTAGCATTTCATTTCATGTGCAATATTTCAGTTTCATCTAATTTTTCGGGTGCAATATTTCATTATCATGTGTGATATTACTCATTACCTTTAATATAATTGCCAGCATTACTTTTTACTGTTCTTTTATAGCCTTATTTTAGCTACTTATTTTATTTCTGTAATGTATCATACTTATATCTTATTATGTTCTACTTTTTAGACACTTTATTTCTTATGGGTTTTTTTTTTCTTTTTTTTTCTGAGCAATATTTGGCACAACAATTGCCTTCGGATTTGTAAAGTCTTATGTTAAATACACAGCCATAACGTCACATTATGTCTCCTTAAAGCTATTATTATTATCTTTATCGTCTATTTTTATCCTCTAATTGATTTTTTAAAAACTTTATTCATATTATTGTTCATTTTATTCTCTTTTACCCCTCATTTAGTTATTTATTTACATTTTTTAAAAACTTATTTACTTTTTACTACTATTATCATTGGTTTTTAGCCTCGTGTCTATGGTTGTACTCTGTATTTTCTCTTATTCCACTTGTTCTTTCCTTTACTTGGATGTGGCATTTTATTATTTTATCTGGTTTTGTGCAAATTTATTTAGAATTTTTTATTTTTACCATGTTTGGATTGACCAGCCTTCTGTTGTTCAATGTTCTTCCTGAGCTTCCTTCTTTAAAAACACTTTTAAAACACTTTGTAAACTCTGTTTTTAAAAGGTGCTGAATAAAGTTATTATTGTCACTTTAAAATGACCTACAGTCAGATTATTATCATCATATCCCCCATTACTTTCCATAATGTTGGTATTTTAGATCATTTTTGATGCGCTTAGGAAATCATATTGTTAAAAAAAAACGAGTTGATATTGATATATTTGCATGCACTTGGATGCACTTAGCCAGTCATATTGTTAAAGAAATTTGTATATATTGATATATTTACAAAGGAAAATGACGTTAACAGCCCTAAAACTTTCCCTGAGCCAGAGCCCATTGTGCTGCCGCCCCGCCCGCCTGAACAGATAATTAGCAAAGACGACATCTACAACCAAGACATCATGCTGCGGAGGCTCCCCTCTGCTCGCCGAATCAAGGTGTTAAAACGGGGAACTGATTTATTAAGCTCTAATTGTTGGTGTGGATGTCTCAGCGTCCGATGGGGGGGCTGAGGTTACTGACGGACTCCGCTGAGTGCTAACTTTTGTCAGCTGGCAGATTCATGGCGGACACTCGTGAAACCTCCCGCTGGGGGAAGAATATTTTTGAAAAGTTGCAAAGTTGTTGCCACCACTCGAAAATTGCCCCTTGCGTCCTGGAGGGGGAACTGTTTGTTGTTTTTTTCACCTCCGGCGGGCGGATGATTAATGACGGTGGAGGAGGGAGAGCATGGAGAAGAAATAGGAGAAAGAGAGAGGAGGGCAGACGGAGCTGAGGGGGTGGAGGACCTAAAATATCCTGGTGTGGGGGGTCGGCAAGGGCACAAAACGGGGGTCGCTGTGCTCTCCAGCAGTGTGTTCAACCAGCACGCATGACTTACTGTAGATAGCAGGAGATTGAAGAGGCTCAAAAAAAAGTGAGGCTTGTCTGGCCGGGCTATTTGTGGAGCAGAAATTCAGCTTTGGACACTACTGTCATCCGATGATGGATCAGCGGGAGAGGAGCAGATCAGATGGGAGGAGGAGGAGGAGGGCATCTCGTTGCAACACTCAAGTTTTTGGGGAAAACAAATCTCAGCCTGCCGAGCCATGTGCCATCGGACTGTAGCACACTTCTGCACCATCACAGTTTGTTTTCTTTGGTTGATGGAGAGTTCAGTCATAAGCAGCTTGTTCAACTATCATCTTCAAAACAAACCTGACTCCAGACCTGTAACTTCATCTTCACACTTATCCGTAGCTGATCATTTAATTGCATTTAGCTCCTAATCTGCACAATGCCGCTACAGCCACTATACATACTATCAAATACAAGCCTTATCTAACCATTTTTAGCTTAGCTGTTGATGTCATATGTTGAAAAATGCATTTTACTTTTTATTTGACTGGTTCTATTGCTGTGGATATATTTACATGAACTCCAATGTCCAGGATGCTTGTAAAAATCATCTTAAAGTGCAAATTATAAAGGTTAAAATATTAATGAAATAAGCTACTTTGGAGGGGAAAAAATGGGTCACACATTACAAACCCAGATCACATGGATTTTTTAGCCTCTTTTATCTGTTTTCATCTCGCAGCTCTTGCTAGCAGCATGCTACCTTCCTAGCATCAAATAGATAAACAAGCTTTGCAAGTGACTTATATATTTTACATAAAAGATATGTATAAAGCATGTATTTTTCTATGGTGGAAACCCAAATGGAGGACAAGGAGAAGGAATGTTGCACTTTCCTTCATTAGTTTTAGTGTTATGACCCAGCTAGACAAATAAACTTTGCAAGTAACTAGTGAGTAAAAAAAGTGAAAAATATCACATAAAAAAAATGTATAAAGCAGTGTTTTAAGCCTCTTTTATCTGCATTTTGCGTTCGCAGCACATTTATTTTATGGTTCACTCTTGCAGCTCTTTTCAACCCCATTTCTAGCAGCTAGCAGCATGCTACCTGCCTAGCATCAAACAGACACGCAAACTTGGCAAGTAACTTATATATTTTACATAAAAGCTATGTATAAAGCATGTATTTTTCTACATGGTGGAGACCCAAATGGAGCAAATAGCAGAAGGAATCTTGCACCTTCCTTCATCAGTTTGTTATTGTTACGACCCAGCTAGACAAACAAACTTGGCAAGTAGCTAGTGAGTAAAAAAAAAGGTGAAATATATCACTGCCTTGCATCAAATAGACCAACAAACATGGCAAGTAACTGGTGACAGTCCATGGTTTTGCCTTATCAAATAGTCAAAAATGAGGCCACAATGCACATATTTGTCCATGAAAACTGGCCGAGATTAGAGTCGACTACAGCTGGTGTTCCTGAAAAAGAACAAAGCTGCTCTTGAGGTGAAGCTTTTGGATTCAGTTTAACCACTTTGTGCTAAAATCACCGGTTACATCAATACAATCATTTATTTCAGTTCCATTGTCTCATATTTTACTGGATTCTTGAACAACAAACTATTTTTCAAAAGAAAACTTTGCCCCTAAAAATCAATAAAATCTGTACAACACAAAAGTAAATTTGTAGGACTGAATCTCTAGTGAACCTGACGAAAACAAACTTTTTCACACAGAACCATTTTTGCAGGGTTTGTACCAAATGAAATGTATTTCTTCCAGTGTTTGACTGTCTGAGCACCCCTCAGTGCAGCTGCACCTTCCTCCACCCCCCTCATCTTCCCATCGGTGGTTAAACAGCTCGACTAGATCTGGAATAGCACCGGTGACCCCGGGGGCAAAAGTCTGCAGATGCCCCCCGCCCCCTGAGCCCACTGTGCCCTCTGTGATTTATATATCTGGTCAGAATTTACAGCTTGTGAATTACACTCCGTTAACAGCAACACCAGACAGAACAGGGACCCAGAGCTGCAGAATAATGAGCCTCACAACTGGGACACAAATGTGTTTGAGAATATTTACTGGTATTTGCACCGAGGAGATATATTTGAGGTTTTACTGGGCATGTGTACAACTGTGTGGTCTATATCAGGCATATCTAACATGTAGATATGTCTGCGGCTGTGCATATGTGTTTTAATTTGAAGATTCATGTGAATGACATGTGTCTGTAAGTTTATCTGTACGTGTGAACATTCCCCAGTCTGAGCACCTGGCGCAGATGAGAGCTTATAAATTCCCACGATAAGGAGAGGGGAAGTGTCACATAGCTGGGTGTCATTTTTTTAAGATGTGAGGAAAAGCCGCCCAGCTTGATTTCCCTTCTGAAATACAGCAACTCTGAAAACCAAGAAGTTCGCCGTAAACTTCTACTGATGCAGGTGAAAAGGCTGAAAACGGTGAAACAACCGGCAACCATCAGCTGCCAAAATCCTTACTCGCTAATGCTGAAAACTGAAACAAAAAGCAACTTTAACATGCATTTGACCAAGGAATGTAGATTCCAGATTCACTAAAAAACTATACTATACATATTGATAATTCCATCTGCTTTGATGGACTGAGTATGTACAGTCAGAGGAGTCAGCAGCTGTAGTCAATTACGAGAAGTTAAGAGATCATGCCACTAATAAAATGTGCTCACTTTGGGCCCCTTAGTAGTACCAACTGAGCATCATGTAAACTCCACAGCCTCCCTGAGTATTGTTGCTGACCATGTCTATCCCTTTATGACCACAGTGGACCATCTTCTGGTTTCTTGAAGATGACAATGAGTTCACTGGACTCCAATGGCCTTCACCAGATCTCAGTCCAACAGAGCACCTTTGGGATGTGGTTTAATGGGAGATTCTCATCATGGATGTACAGCCGACAAATCAGCAACAACTGCGTGATGTTATAATGTAACTTGGACCCAGATCTCTGAGGAATGTTTCCAACACCTTGTTGAATCGACACCACAAAGGTCCAACCTGGTACTTGCAAGGCGGACCGAGAGAAGTGGCCGGTGACTGTATGTGTTCAGTTGCAGGAAATTAGAAGCTATGCAGTCCTTTTTCTTGTCACGATTTTCAGGTAAATGAGACATAAAATTAGAAGTAATAGCAGTGCTAGGACACATAGCAGTGAATGTGGCCACACAATAGTTTTCTTATGTAGGTAAGTAAGTAAACTTTATCTATATAGCACTTTTTAAAACAACATTTTACAAAGTGCTTAGACACAACAATGAAATAGAACAGATAGGAAAAACAAGAATAGAAAAACAGATTACAACATGCAGATACAAACTTTCTGATACACATTGAACACATATATCACAAACAACCCTTGAGACAGACCCATAACCATCAACACCAGTACATAGATGCAATATAGACATAGACAAAACCTCCATACACAAATATATGCATACAAACACACACACACTACACTGTCCAGGTTTAATAAAATGCTTGTTTGTATAGGTGAGTTTTTAAGAATCGCTTGAATGTTTAGGCTGTCAGTTTTTTTTTTAAACTATTAAATCATCTTTTACTTGGACCAAACTGGACAAGTGAATAATGTGGGGCTGAAACACAGATTGAACTTTAGATGCACATACTGTGATGCTTACAGTCACAGATGCTGGGAAGAAGCCCAAGTCAACCTAAGTGCACCTAAGGAATTGTTCCTTCTGAAGCCTTTATCACTTTGGGTTTATCTGCTGGCATCCATTGGACCAGAATCATAATGCTTCCTGTCATTTCTTTCCCTTCCAACATGTGAGTTTTTCTTTTGTAAGTAATGTTTCTTCTCTTTTCTGTCTCAAAAAAGTATTGTCTTCTTATTCTTTTTGAATAATGCACCTTTTTCACACAACTAACCACATTTCAAACAGAAAAATCAAACTGATGATGTGACTTGAAGCCGAAACCGTCGAGCCTCTAATCCAAGCTTCGATTTTTAATCATGAAATCAAAAACTTCAGTTATCTCCCAATATGATTCCTAAAATAACTTCCCCACATAACTGCACTGCTGATGCCGCTCTTATTAAAAGAGATGTTCCGCACATAATCTCCTCATTAGCTGGTTGTCATGCAAGATATTTAGTCATTTCATTCTCTGGTCGAGTGAGATGTCGTACCATGTTTAATCTCTACATCAGAGGAGGTTTGCATGTAAATGATAGGTTTACATAATCTTTATTAACTGGACGGCATGAGGGATGATTGAAAAGGAAACCCTTGTTCATCAGTGGATAAGTCATCACAGCAACAGGCTCCACACACAATAAGCAAAACTGGCTCTTCTCTGTTTGCATGTAATTTAACACTTGTACAGGTTTGCATTAATGCATTTGGCTGCACCTTAAGATTTAAATCTACATGTGCAGGTGGGTGGATGTATGAAGCATCAAGTGTATCCTTTTCTAACCTTTTGCATTAAGATTTATAATGCTTATTCACAACTGCGTCACTATTGGAGTCCAGTCATATCGCTGCGGGTTTGCGGACCCCATAAACCGGCTGTCACGATGGCGTCGGTGTAACATCATCATCTGCCACATCAGCTCTGGTTCTTGTTTGCTGCTGCTCTCTTTCTGTTTGTATGTTGTCAAGATGTCTCTGCTTACTTGTTTACGATAGCTGAGCACTTCTTAACATCCAAGCTGCTGCTGAGATGATGATAAGACATGATCTGGGAGGCAAGACTGTGCCAATCCTCAAAAAAGACCTCTTAGGTGACGGGGAAAGCATGGAGGAGTAGCGATGAGATTTAAGGCTTTCCTGGTGTCTCTTTGCAGTGCACTCATTGGAACATACACCGATCAGCCACAACATTCTGACCACTGACAGGTGAAGTGAATAGCATTGATCATATTGGCACTATGTGGTGTTCTGCTGGAAAACCTTGTTGATGAGACTTAGACACCCAAATAAACATTGTCCCAGAACAAGCACACTCCCTCATGCAAATGGAAATCCCAAATGTCACTGGCCTACCCCCACAGGAAAATGCACCCCACCACATGGCAACAACATCAACCAATCAGGAACATCTTGAGGAACATGACAATCCCCCAAGATGTTGATTTGACCTCCAAACTTCCTAGAGCCCATTCTGATCAAGCATCAACAGGATGCAGTGGAACAAGTTGGATTGACAGAGGCCCCACTGCACAAGGAGAGTACCCAAAGGATCCACTGCCCTGGTCCTGGTGCCAGACCCCATAGGACACCCTGAGAGGTCCTCTGGTCCATGCCCAATGGTTCAGAGCATTTTGGACCACATAAGGGGGACCAACACAATATTAGGCAGGTGGTCATAATGTTATGCTTGATGGATGTATTTTGTGATGGTGAATCATAAAAGCAACAGAGAGCCGTTACTACAAGTAGGGCTGTGACGATCATGAAGTGATCATGAAGACGTCTTTGAGTGCCTTGAAAAGCGCTGTATAAAACCAATGCATTATTATTATTATTATTATGA
>OMNN01027111.1:0-11243 GCA_900302755.1 Chromis chromis
AATATTAGAGAGCAAACAACAACAGCAAATAAACAGTCTATAGTCAACTGGTAGAACACAGCAACCAATAACGTAACAATGGCCAATAACTGATAACATTTTACCAATAAGGTAATAAGTTATTACGTTAATGGCCTTGCATTAAAAAAAATCCTTTGAAAATGTAATAACTGCAGTCGATAATGTAATAATTCATAAATAGGACTGCATTTCTTGGAAATAAAATATGTTTTTGCAGTTTTTGTGCAGTTTGCTCATCAAAAACCGATCTAGTGGGTGGAATAGTGGTCCTATTCATTCTTCAAGGATACGTCCCATGTAGCTCTCAATCTCCTTAATTGTGGTTGTAAGAGCCAATTTGAGAATTATTTGTTGTACAAAATCTTTATTTAGAATATTGTTTATTTGCTTAGATATGTCAATTCATCATTTCATGTCAGTGTCTCTGTTGGATGTTGCATTGTCAAATGAATCTACCACATTTTTTTTCTTGGAAAACATTTTATTAAAACTTTTTTCAAACATTTCTCAAAGGAAAAATGATTCAGTCCTCACTTCAAACTGCATTTAAATAACTGGACTGGCTCTATAATGGCACTTAACTCCAATATACAACATAGAACATGAACACTCATATACAAATGTAAAAAATGAATAGTGTTATGTATGTTACTGGCTCAAAAACTTCATTACATTATTGGCCAGTTATAACGTTATTGGCTTTATTACATTTAAAATGGCCAGAATTATTACAGTATTGGTTGCTACAGTATGAATTCTTGTTTAAAACTTACTTGTATTGAACTCAATCTGACTGAATCATCTCTCGTGTTTGGTTGACAGACGCCTGGCCAAAAAACAAAACATCCCAGGGTGCACAGTAGTTTCCAGAACCAGACAACACACTGCCAGGTTTTCATCGAGTGTGCTGGAAACACGTAAACGCATAGACAGTCCCCTTAACCCACACTCGATGCACACATTTTTCCAGCATCTCTTTGAAGCAGAGATATCTCACAATCTGCTGCCTCACATCAGTCCTTTCTGTGTTTATTTGGTTTTCTGACCAACATGTCCAAATGCTACATATGGTTCCTATACTTTCTGTTAACAATCTGTTCTTCTCGACTGATTCTCTCAGTATTTAATGTCATACGCTTTAATCAGAGAGTTACAACAGGAAAGCTTCATGTTCCTTCCAGGATATTATCAAACAGAAACAAGTGGAGATAATATGTCTGCTTTATGTACAGTAGACCTGTGTGCTTTTGGATTACTCCGTTTAATTGCTTTTTTAATTGCATCATTTCTCTCAGCTGCTGAGTGAGCCTTTTTTTCTAATTGTAACTGTATGTGGTTGATCCTACCTATTTGTTCCGACAAATTATCAGAGCTTGACTGCGTCACGTAGAGGATCCTGTTTGGATTATCATAATATCATAGCTGAGGGTCTTTATTAAGCATCTCATAGTGAGTCCTGATAAACTGCCTTTGTTGTTAAATACGCACCATACCAAAAAAATGTGCTCAATCAATAGAATTTTGCATTAATTGTAAGGTAGCATTCCTATTTTTTTTTAAATACAAATAATAGTTGCAAAGGAATAAAACGTCCTCCTAATATAAACAGTTGTCAGTGCGATCGATCTAATGATATCTTATTGTGCCTCTACAATGAGAGTATCACAAGTTATATGATTTTTGTTGTTGTTTTTTTATTATTTTATTTTTCTCTTCAAATATATTTCATGTTTAGATAAAATGTTTTATTTGGCGGTTTGTCACTGCTGTCTGGTAGAGACACACTTTTACCATAGATTGACCTCTCGGCTGTTTGGTGGAGGCTCATAATTGGAACTAAGAGAAAGCAAAGTAAACTATTGAATGTGTTAAAGGGTTAATATTGAACGCACGGTATGTGTTGTGGTCTGGGCTCTGACTGGGATTGAAAATAATCTATGGAAAATGATTTGCTTTGGAGAAGTCACTTCCCAAAAGAAAACACTTCATTACTAAGAGGTTGCCAAGCTCTTGCCAAATAAGCACTTACTGTACTTCAAGAGATAAACGACACAAAAACCACGGCCAAACATTATAAAACAAATCTTTTCCATCAATCACAATCGGCTCGGTTTCCTCCTGCTCACTCACGCTGCCGCTCGGCCCTTTTAAACAAGATTTATGCCTCCATGCGCATAAATCCATGGCAGAGTGAAAAGTGATGCATACACAAAGGCTTGATGATAATGCTTTCCTCATGCTGATATTATGAGGGACAAGCTCTTACTGCATGCACACATTAAACAAATTTACAGCTCCAGTCGACACCTAATCAGCCAGTGAGATCAGATAAAGTTCAGCGAGATAACCGATTCTGAATGTCTTTTTTTTTTGTTTTTCGTGCCCTCAGGTGATCCAGACCATCAGTGCCGTGGATAAAGACGAACCTCTGAGCGGTCATCGCTTTTATTTCGCCCTGGCTGCACCTGTTGCCGGAAACCTCAACTTCACTCTGCGAGATAACAAAGGTGTGACAACCTTTTTTCCTGTTATTCTTCGATATTGCTTTCAGGCTGCATGGTTTTACTGCTTATTTGTGTTTGTGTGGAAATGTCTCAGGGTATATATGCGGGTCTGAAGAAGTCTTAAAAAGACTGTTTTCTTAAAAAGGTAGTGGAAGTCCTACATTTAAAGTTATAAACTGAAATTGCAAAGTCCAAAAGAAGCTGTTATAAAATGTTTATGCATCTGACTGTGAATTGTACTTAAATAAATGTACTGTAAGATTGATTTCACAGTGGACGCTGGTGCACAGGGTGGTTCCGGTTTTTGTTGCTCTTGTCAACACCATCTATTACTATCTTTGATTTATTTTGCTCTCATTTCACACGTTACTTTTATATTTTCTTTGAATCTCAGTATGCACAGGTCTTCCATTCCATTTTAATTACTTGTAGTACTCCATGAATTGCGTTCAACTTCTGTGAAAAGTGCTATTTGAATAAGATTATAGACTGATTGACTATAAGACATGCAGGAAACACTGTCACTTCATCCAGTTAGTAGCGAGGAAGATCATCAGCTTATAATAGGCTCATAAAGAGTCTATTTTAGCAAAATAATCTCTTCGATTCATCCATTTTCTCCTGCTTATCCAGGTCCAGGTCACATTCATAAAACTCATAATACTATCTGGAATTATTCTTATACACTGCTGGGAAGTACTGAAAATGGGTTATAATAAATAATTCTAGGTATGGCTGCACACTTATTAAAAAATGTATCATGATTATGATTTTTGGTGTTCCACAAAAAGCATGATTGACTGTAATATTGGGAAAAAATGCATGTTCTGCTCATAGGAAACTCCAGACATAGAAAATTCAACTCAAAAACCAGTCACTTGGTTTCATCATGGATAAATCTGGCATTAGACGCCTAGTAGGGAGACTAGAGGCTTCTATGCGCACAACTTCCTGTTGCAAAAATGCATGCTCTGCTCATAGGAAACTCCAGACATAGAAAACTCAACTCAAAAACCAGTCACTTGGTTTCATCATGGATTAATCTGACATTAGATGCCTAGTTGGGAGAGGCATCTCTGTGCACAGCCGCCTAGCTAGCATCTACTGTAGTCTGCATGTGTGGTGTCCAGGTCCAGGCCACATTAATAACTAAATATACCATCTGGAATTATTCTTAAACACTGCTGGGTAGTACTGAAAATGGGTTATAATGAATAATTATAGGTATGGCTGCACCCTTATTCGAAAATGTATCACATATATGGTTTTTGATGTTCTGCAAAATGCATGATTGACTGTAATATTGAAAAGAAAATGCATGCTCTGCTCATAGGAAACTCTGTACATAGGAAACAACTCAAAAAAACTGTCAAGGTAAAATCACTCAGTTACAACATGGGTAAATCTGACATTAAATGCCTAGTGGGGAGACTAGAGGCTTCTTTGTGCACAAATGTCTGTTGAAAAAATGCATAACCCTTTCACAGGAATCTTTGCAAATAGAAAACTCCACTCATAGAAAATAGTCTAAGTAGACAAAATCACTTGGTGTCAGAATCTGACATTCGATGCCTAGTGAGGAGATTAGAGGCTTCTCTGTGCACAGCCACCTAGCTACCTTCTACTGTAGTCTGCATGTGTGGTGTTTAGAGAACATTGGTAAATTGTCATGTCAATCAATAAGCACATGTTAAGCAAATGAGGCGTTTAAGGTACAATTTTATTCATACTTTGCCTCTAGAATATGCACAGATAAAGACGAGCCTTATTTTAAGTCTTATTTTGATGCAAATATTTATACATTAGCAGGAATATAGGACAAGCAGTGCACTGTTTGCTCAAATGTGAAAATGCAATTCAAATATTTGGTCCTGAATCATCATCACAGATAATCATGATCATTTTGGCAATAATCATGCAGCCATTCTTATCCATTCTGGTGTACTTTGGCCAGTGTGATTGTGAGACAGCTACTCAATTTCCTTCCAAGTGGTATCAAAAAGATTTCAGTCACTAATTTAAACTCGTACTAAATCTCTCCATCCTTGTCAGAGCTCCGAGTTTCAGATCAGGCCTGTTGCATCCGGCTGCTAAATCAAAACACCCCCTTGAGAAAATTGCCGGTGGCCTTTTTCCGACTGTAAAAGGTGTTGGTCAAGTTAGGTACGGTCTATTTGCTGCTTACTTCCTCCCGAATTGAGCCTGGCAGCAATGCAATTGACACTTTGGCCATTGCTCACTCCAGCTCTCTATACCCACCCTGCATCTGGCCACAATCCACTCTGCAATCTGACTCAGGAGGAGAACCACAGAGTAAGTGTTGCCTCCCGGCATGCCTAGCCCTGCCAAATGAAACCATAATTCTGCTATGACAATGCCCCCTCTACCCTTTTTTTGTAATTGTTCATCAAAACTGAATGCAAAAACAAACTTTCCCCTGCAACTGGAGCACGTCCGAGATAACCCAGTTTGTGCCACGGTGCAGCTTGGCACAGCTTTTGTTCTGCTCAGTGAAGGCTTTCTATTATCCTACATCACAAAGTAACTTTAACCTCCACACGCAAGATGAAAACCGCTTTTATATCATAATGATTTGCTAACCACCTACACACAAAAAGCAGTGGGCGGATGAAGAAAATTATCTTCTCCTATAGGAAAACTTAAGTGTTAATTTGCATATAGCTCTGAAGACACATGAGGATTGTGCCTGACTCCATCATTATTTACTTACACGAATCCCCACTGCTTTGAGGAAAAGAACAGAAAAAAAAAACGAGTGCAAAGCTGATACACTGTGCGAGGTGGGTGATGCCCTGTGTTGAGTGTTTTGTTCGCATGTGTGGGAGCTCGGATATGGCTGCTACGTTACCTTTCACAGGGAGCGGCAGCCAGGTTGTGCCACAGTAATCCGTGCGAGTGCAGACGCGAGTTACATGTTGAACTGGGTGTCTGAGGTAACCTTTCAGCAGATTAAGAGAGAGACTTGGCTGGAAGACAGTTTCCGTTGGCTTTGTTGAAGAAAGGTTGTCTGTGTGGTTAGTGTTCTTCCTTTATACCCTATGATGAGTATATATACATACATGTATGCATATGCAAATGTTTAAGGTTCAATGTTTTTCCTTGCTCGGAGGAACTGAGACTAAGTGCAATCTTAGGAAATGAATAGCCTATGTGAAAATATATACTATTAAATGTAACATTTTAAGGTTTAAATCACAAATTGGTTATTTTCAGTCTACAATATGTTGTGTAAGAGTAAAGTACGACTTTAGGTCTTTCTATATGTGTGTCTATAACTAAATATTTCTAGAGTTATTTCTCTGACTTCCCTACATCCGCTCCCATTACAATGTTATTATATTGTCGCCCTTTTTGACCACAGATGCTTCTTAATTGATGCTCATCATGCCGCTGCCAGCGTCTATCAGGGTCTGTTCAGGTTGACTGCATTCCAGATTAGCTCTAATTGTTCTCTTGTCTATTTGGGCTGGGTCTTGCCGTGCTTCGGTTCCCTTTCTGGATGAGAATAAATCCATGCACATTGGTTTCGGGTAGGTTTTCCATGTGTTTATTTCAGATCAGGCTCATCAGTTTTGGACCAGTGAGGACCTCTAGTTCTGTTATTAAGTAAAACAAATCTTTCTTTTGGGAATATCTGTGAATGGTGGCTGCATTATTGGGAATGCTAGAAAAGGAGTGCAGTTATGGTTAATAAAATGTGGTTCTAGGAGGGAGCACACAAATTCATGACTCAGCCATGATGACAGATTGGAACAAGTTGTGCCCAGTCTGTTCCAGTCTGATTTAGGGTATACATTCGACAGGTAGAATCACATAGCGTGCGATATTCTTATCTTAAATCTTCAGGTCTGATGGCTGCCCGTCGTTCTCATCAAGATTCCTTTAAACCATGCTCAACATCTCCAACCGTTGTTATAACTCTTGCGTCGGCAGAGGAAGACATCCTGCTAAATAAATAGCTTTACCTGATGTTGGCTTCGGTTCACGAAGTTAACTCACCTCCACCTCCCTCTCTGCAGTCTATTCAGGAACTTTCCATCCAGGATCTCAGCCAAACTCTGATCTATTATCCTCCTTTTTTTGGCCTCTGGGCATATGGAGAGTACAAGATGCCCTGTTGCCGTCTGTGCTTGTTTCGGTACAGGAATACATAAGAATGGGTATTCTCTTAGGTTTTGCTGGGGTCACCTACTATCAGAACTTCCAGTCTTCTTTGGAGGTGTGTTGTAAGGTGTGTGCCCTTTCCTGGCTATCAAAGATTCAAATCTTTGCAAGTCTATGTATGGTTTGGTCCAGTCTTGGTAGGGTTTATCTAGTCTAGTTATGCAACTAAAACGAGTCTTAGGGAATTGTCCAATAGGATCATAATTTGAAATGACCTGGGGTATAGGTAACATGACAGTGTCCTAGTGTACAAAACAAGGTCCCAGTTTGGTGTGGAAGAACTTTACCAGTCTTCACCGAGCCCCAAAATTCAACCGCATCCATCATCTTTGGGGTAAACTGGAACACCGACTGCAAACCCAACCTTACCGCCAAAACATCCGACCTCTCTAGTGTTTCTGTGGGTGAAAGGGAGCAATTATCTTCAGTCTGCTTCCCAAATCTTGCTGAATATTTTCCCCTAAAGAGTGGAGGCTGTTAAAGCAGCATAATAATTATCCGGGGTTGGGGTCAACAGTCACATATTGGCATAGCAATTGGGTTTGCACTTAATTTGCCGTGCAGTTTAATGCTGTTATTTTACTTGTGCAGGTTTTGTACCTTGCTGCACACAAGACATCCCTTGAGGAAGAATAAAAAGACACAACCACATGTCTTGCATTTAGTACCAGAACATTTTTATTTAACATTTGTGTTTTTTTGCCCAACCCATCACAGTTGTTACCAACCAGCTGCATGTTTTTTCTTCATCCATGAGAATGTTTTTCTGATTTTACTAAAGTGGCATTTATAAGAGAGCCCCTCTGTATATTCATTTTTACCTTGTTCTTAGACTTCTGAAAGCAATCTGAATATCCCTCAGACAAACAAAGGAGTTGTCCTTCAAGGCAAAATCTACATTTCAATCGTGACTGCTCAATTTAAAAGTACATTTCAGTCTATTGATATAGTTGTCATGAAATGGCTTTTTTTTTCTCAGCTGTAATGGCACATTGTTCCCTCCTGCCTTTTTTTTCTCTCTCTCCCATAACACTGAAATTTCATATAAGACTTTACCATCAAACCAAAGCTGTTATTAGCCAACAGGTGGTCATGACCAGGGAGAGACGCCACCGTGTGTCATATAATGAATTGTGTTAATGACACCATCTGTTGGCATTCCTGCTTTTAATACTGTAAAATCATTTCAAACTGCACAACCAAAGCACAGCAATCATTATAGAATAGAAGTTAAGCCTCCTGCTAGTCATATATTTGCAATTCATTGTTCATTTGAAGCTGATAAACTTGATATGCAAATTGAATACAGCTTTCTAGGGGTTTTTTTTTTTTTTGCCCTTACAAGTCTGACTGATTTGATGTTTTTGCAGACAACACGGCATCCATACTGACAAAGCGAGGTGGCTTCAGGAGACGGGAGCAGCCTGTGTATCGACTGCCCGTGTTGATTGTGGACAGTGGAAGTCCTGCCCTCAGCAGCACCAACACGCTCTCGGTGCGTGTTTGCGACTGTGACTCTGACGGCGTGGCCTTGTCTTGTGGAGCTGTGGCCTACACATCGACTGGCCTGAGCACCGGCGCCCTCTTGGCTATTTTGGGCTGCATCATCACACTTCTGGGTAAGACCTACATGACCTCGGTGTCAGAGATAGAAGTCAGTGTAACTATTACTTGTTTTTTTTTCTTGTAGCTGAAGAGACTGGCGTAAAACTCAGAATGTTATTATTGTGTAGCCGTTTTTAACAACTTGAGTTTTATTCTCGTCTATTCCTATCCAAACATTTCATTCAGCAGTTTTAATTATAGTCACCCACCATTATAACTGGGAGTTTGTTTACAACTTGTCTAAACATAGCGCTGTTTGCCTTGCAGTCAGTTCAGGAAGAAGTATTTAGATCCTTTACTTTAGCAGCAATAACATAATGCAGAAATACTAAAAAAGTGGTGTCATAATTGTACTTCAAAATTCTAAATGTCACACGTAAAAGTACTTAATATGCAGATAAATGGCCCAAATGACTGCTAAGGTATCGGCTAATTATCACTTAAAAAACTATTTTATATACAGTTGCGTAGTTTACTTTACGGCAACATACCAAATCTCATTTGACCTAAACTCACTTGTGACTAAAGCTGTGAAAGACTGTATGCAGTGTGACATTTATCTCTGCGGTTCAGCGGAGTACAAGTATGAAATAGTGTATAATTATAATATTCAAGTAAAGTTTAAGTACCTCTAAATTAAGTACAGTGCTCAACTTGATGTACTTAACTCAACAACCACTTGCTGGCCCATTTAAGTAAATGCATCATGTCCTCAGATTTCAGCACTTAAGGAACATCCAAAAGAATATGACCCCAGCTCATTGTGAGAACTTTATTCAAAATTAATTCCAATGCCATTACAGCAGATAGGTTGACGGCTGCAGCGGAGAATAGCACCAAGTAAATGTTAAGACTTTGTCCAGAAGCAGGTCTGCAAACAAAAGCAATAAAAACAAGCAGCGGTATCAGCAGCTAATAGCCACTGATGTTGCACAAACAGTGACGGAACAGAGCCAAGACGTCGGCTGTCATTGTAGATATTAGCGAAAGCAGCAAATATTTGGCTTTGGTGGGGTGAAGCAGTGATACCCTGGAAGTCAACAAAGAGCAGACCTTTGAGGAAGACTAGCAGCAGTCCCTGAGCTGTAAACTTCAGCTTGAAAATGCTTGTTTGTGGCCAAGCTGCTTAGGTCTAATTACAAATATGACGAATGACAAACAAACCAAATCACCGAATGTAAGAAAGCAGCAGTAAAAAGCAGCACATAAACATTGTTATGCCTCCTAAAAAGAATGGCATTCTCCATGTTGGATTGTTTGCATGTGAATAAGGCTGCAGCTAATGGTTATTTTCATTCATGATTAATCTGCCAGTTATTTTCACAAATGATCAATCAGTCATTTGGTCTATGAAACATCAGAAAACTGAAAATCCTACCACAAAAGGTGCCATTCTTTAATGTGTTATGATCAGCAAGTTTTTTTGCAGCAGAGTGTCATCTGGTGAGCATATGAGCACCTGTCACTCACAGGGACTCGCAATTCTAGCTAATTAAACATACAGTATATGTATGAATTCAGATCATGCCACAGTATAGCTTGAGGAATATGAGATCAGATATCTGACAGGCCATGAAATCAATAGGATCAGTAAGCCTGTGTCTGCAACATGGCCACACATGTAAACATTATTAAGACAGCTGTTCAAAAGAATCTACAAATATCAAAATGAAATCTGTCTTTGTTATGTAACTTTTTTTTTAACAATGCTTTTACAAGGGAAGAAAAAATCTGGGATGAGAACATCTAAAAAAAAAAAAGATGTTCCCTTGCTGTCCAGTAAAAAAGAAAACCCTCTTCCTTCTCTGCCGCTCTTTGCTCCCATAATCATTTAGTCTCTTAGCAAATCTAAAAAATGGGCACTGACAGCTTATATAGACTTCCTAGCCGCCTGGCAAAAGCTTCCATGCTTAGCTCCATTTGTCTGTTGAGTTGCAGTGGGTATATATTTAAGCTAGCAACCTTTGCAGTTCAGAATTAAGTTCAAATTTAAGTGCAGGTAATGCAGATTTACAGTCCTGCACTCCGAACCGCAGCACACCTCGGTATTTACAACACATTCAGACTTATCTCCACTGTTCTGCATTCTTCGGGCAGTTCAGCTTGCAAGAGAAGTCTAGCTGAAACTGAGTTGCATCTTGAGGTCTTGTACAGGTCAAACCTGGGGGGAGATATCTTCCCCTCATATTTCCTCTTTGGTAAATATACATGACCTCGGCCAGCTAACTCTGAATAGCAGCCTGGATGTTTACAAGTAAAATGCCACTGAAATTCTGCCAACAGGATCAATTAGCTAGAATCCGTTCACTGGGTTTTCACTGGGATTCTGGAGTATTTTTATTTTGCCTAAGCGCTTTGCTGAGCCCGTCAGATGGTTACATTTATTCTGAGGATTTTTTTTTGGCAAAATTGAACCAAGAACTGGATTATATCTATGCAGTGCCTATAAAAAGTAACCACCATTTATTCCTTTTCAACACTGAATCACTGTTAATATGATTTGGCTTTTTAGACAAGAATTAACAAAAGAAGACTCTTTCATGTCAAAGTGAAAGCAGATTTCTACAAAGTCATGTTAATTAATTAAAAATCTAAAATATAAGTAAAATGTGATTGCATAAGTATTCACCCCCTTCAAGTCAGTATTAGTAGTTTCACATTTGGCTGCAATTACAGCATTATGCCAGTGTGGATAGGCAGCCTTGCATATGGAGACGTTGCAATTTTACTACATTTTTCTCTGTAAAACTGCTTAAGCTCTGTTAAGGTTCCAGGGAGATATTGAACGAACAGCCCTGTTAGAGCCCGATATGTAACAACGACCCGAAATGTAACAACGACCCGAAATGTTATAAAAAAAAATGTAATAAAACCCGAAATGTAATAACTGGTCGATAATGTAACAAAATGCTGAGCCCAACACGTAAC
>OMNN01027115.1:0-17519 GCA_900302755.1 Chromis chromis
CTGACAGAAGCGAGGCTGCCAATCTGCGCCATCGGCCCCTCCGACCACCACCAACCACTCACTCTCACACTGCATTCACCCAGGCTTCCTGGTGTTCCCTCACGGTCTCCCATCCAGGTACTGATCAGGCCCTATCCCGCTTAGCTTCCGAGATCTGACAGGATCGGGCATCCACAAGGCGGTATGGCCAATATTAATTGGGCTTTGCTTTACATTTGAATCAATGTGAGCTTTTCTATTTTAAGAGTTAATAGTAATAAGTAGTTTTGATATAATTATATTGAAGGTGAAAATGTTCCAGATTCTGGAGGCCACGGCGCCCTTAGCATTTGCCTATATTGCCTAATGGGCGAGCCCACTCTGTTCACACCTACGGACAATTTAGAATAATCAATTAACCTCAGCATGTTTTTGGACTGTGGGAGGAAGCTGGAGCACCAAGGGAAAAGCCATGCATGCACAGGGAGAACATGCAAACTCCACACATAAAGATCCCATTCGTCCTGACCGGGACGTGAACCGGGGATTTGTGATATAGAAAAATAGAAAAACCAAAACGACTTGAGAAACTCACATGCAGTCATGTATATTTACACTTTTTAGTTTATGGCTGCAGGCTGAAGAAAGTGTTGTTTTTGCTGTTCAAACAATTGTGCTTTTGTTGTCAGTGTATGAAGTTTATTGTGGGTTGTTTATCTTATATGTGCACAAAGCTTTCTGAATGCTGGTTCAAATCCTTATCAGCAGAAAAGAAGGCATGAAACACAGCTCAAGTGTGAAACAGTAGGAGTTTTAAGAGGAACAAAGGGGCTGGCATCTTGGCAGTTGGCACTAAAACAAAGGTCAACTTGGTCGTTTCAACTTCCCTCTACAAGCTAAATTACTTCTGTTGGTCCAAAGTTCTAGTTTAGGCGGCATATGATTCCACTAAAAGCAGGTCTGAAATCATTAAAAACAACTGCAGTCCTTTCAGGTGAACTAGTTCCAGGTGTACATATTACACATGCTGGCTCAGGTTGTTGCTAAGGGGGACACATGAAGGAACTAACCTTTTGTTGATTGGATGATACATGTTCACTGGATATACTGTACAGGAGAAGCACAAGAGAAACTAATACCATCAACTATACTCTGCTCTATGCTCCCTGTTTTAATAAACCAGGACGGACAACCAGCTTGGACCACAGCAGGTCCTGAAGCAGCTAAACAGAACTCAGCTTTTATTAAATGTCAAAATATCTTTAGTGAAGTCACAGCTTCCCCTTACTGCAGCCTTATGAAATGCTTTTAGTGTTAAGTTCCCATTTGTCTGTACATAAATACTTTGCGGAAGGTTTGATATTACCACATTATTGGGACTTTACTGGCACTAAAGGATAAAATAAAATCGATTATATTTATACCATGAAGCCCTTAAAATAAGACTTCCCTCTCTGTCAGCTGGTTTGAATGATAACATTCAAATTCAAAAAACTTTATTAGTCCCCAGGGTGCAAAGGGCAGCATTACAAGCAATGAACAGAAAATAATACAGATAAGTGCAAATCCAATCAGGAATATTAATAAAAATTAATAAATGAAGTAAAGGTGAAAAAGTAAAAATAAAAAGGTGCAAAATACAATAAAATAAAAAAAATATGTATGTATGTACAGTTTATAGGAACATAGAGTATGCATATGATGTAGTGTGCGTTTATGTACATTCACAATAAAGTGTCGGTAAATAAGTAAAAAAATAAGACATATCTGTTCTCAAAAGCCAAAGAATGAGCTCATTTCATCCTCACTCACGCAGTGGACAGTGTAAGTTATCCCTGTTTTGTTCTTCATACGGCAGTTTATCTTTGCTTTAAACAAGAAGAGGACAATTATCTTGTATTGCATGTTTTTTCTTGTTATTTAACGAGATGCAGAAGTCATTTTTCTAGTTTGCGCCGCTTTGGATTCAATCCGATAAATATACGATCAGCGGACTTCACGTGTTTATAAGTGAAGTAAAGAGAAATATTTCCTACCTTTGTCCGTGAATATCATTCTTGGTGAATGTGTAGAGTTCGTCCCAGTCAAACCATCCAGGCTTGTAAGTAATAAACTTATTGTTAGTAGGTGAACCATTGTGTTCTGAAGTAACGAGCTGTGGAGAACTGTGGAGTCGGAATGCGCAGCACTATGAGGATCTACTGTATGTCTCTCAGTGAGGTGGGTGTGTACATTTCCTCCATGTGTGTCGTGGGCGATAAGGGAGTCAAATTATTGCATGAACATAAAAAGTCAAAGAATCCTGTGAGTAAATGCACCATCAGTCAGCACAGCCGCGTGTGTATTTGTGCGCATTTGTGCAGGATGGTGCCAGTTTGAGGGTCGGAGAGGGAGCAGTCTGTACTTTCTTCATTGCCAGACTCTATGGAGTTAGAATGGGGCTGATTGGAACTGCAGATGACAGGCCAGCTTATTCATCTTATTAACAGTCAGACTTTTCCTCTGACCCACAAGAAATAAACACAAAACTAGAAATAAACATTATTCATAAACAAATTGTGGATATTTTGAAGACATGTTTTTAATTATGAAAAGGTTAAATGTGCAATAGTTGTCCATAATAACAACGACGAAGAGACCAGCGTTTTGAAGCTCTGCTTTTAGGAGGCACAGTGACAAAATCAATACAGTGATGAATGTAGGTGAAAGTAATTATTTTTTGTTTAATATATAATATATAATACACAGCTGTTTGGATTATTTTATGGGGATTAATCTAACTTTACTTTAGATGTATCTTTAACCTAACTGTACTGAAGACTTAATAGATACACTATATTGCCAAAAGTATTGGGACGCCTACCTTTACACGCACATGAACTTTAATGATTCATTTTTCAGATTTATTCTAAGCCTCATCTGTTTCTGAAATTTGTACATCCACATAATTTCTCTTTGAATGTAGAATATTTAACATAAAAAAAAAAAATTATATCTTCACTACTTTTCACTTTATTGTAACCACTGATTATGTGTTAATACAGTTCTGTCACAACTGGACGTTTTTTGGTGATGCATAAAAAACTGAAGGTCACAGTTCTTGCTAAATAGAGCTTTCAGGTATTTTGACAGTTTTGACCATTCTTCCAGAAGATCATTTGTGAGGTCAGGCACTGATGTTGGACCAGAAGGCCTGGCTCTCAGTCTCCGCTCTAATTCATCCCAAAGGTGTTCTATCGGGTTGAGGTCAGGACTCTGTGCAGGCCAGTCAAGTTCCTCCACACCAAACTGGCTCATCCATGTCTTTATTGACCCTAATTTGTGCACTGGTGTGCAGTCATGTTGGAACAGGAAGAGGCCATCCCCAAACTGTTCCCACAAAGTTGGGAGCATGAAATTGTCCAAAATGTCTTGGTATGCTGAACATTAAGAGTTCCTTTCACTGGAACTAAGGGGCCAAGCCCAACCCCTGAAAAACAAGCCCACACCATAATCCCCCCTCCACCAAACTTTACACTTTGCACAATGCAGTCAGACAAGTACCGTTCTCTTCGAACTGCCAAACCCAGACCCTGTTCTTGTTCCCAATTTCTTCCACTCTGTTATAATACCACTAATAGTTGACTGTGGAATATTTAGTATTGAGGAAATTTCACCAATGGACTTATTGCACAGGTGGCAACCTATCACTGTACCACGCTTGAATTCACTGAGCTCCTGAGAGCGACCCATTCTTTCACAAATGTTTGTAGAAGCAGTCTGCAGCCTAGGTGCTTGATTTTATACACCTGTGGCCATGGAAGTGATTGGAACACCTGAATTCAATTATTTGGAGGGGTGTCCCAATACTTTTGTCAATATAGTGTAATTTAACCTCTACTTCATCACTGTAACAGTTAAACAAATCATTACTAAATATAAATAAAAGTATGTATACTACATGATACAAATATTGTATTATTTGACCAATTTCAAAGCTTTATTCAGTTTTGTTGCTGAAATCCAACCTGAATCCATCCTTCTGCTGTGATCAGGATAATCTTGACTTTTCAGGTCACAGATAAAACAACGCTACTCAAAAGTCTTAAACACTGAACGCTAAAGGTTGGATCCAGATCAAAACAAAACTGGATCATGTGATTTAATACAATTTAAGAATGCTTTTTTTTTTCTTTGGAAAAACACAAATTCTACATTTGATCCAATTCAGTGGCTGAAATGCAACCAGAGGACTGCTTAGCTGCTCCCCGAAGACAGTATTTGTAGGCTCCAGCAGATGGTAGTGAAGGTTCATCATTTTTTAGAAAACAACCAGTTTTATCCAGTAAAGATGAACATGAACACTTAAACATAATGAATCATAAAGACTTACTATCAAATAAAATGTTTCGGCATTTTTGCATGAGGATATTTTGTAGCATGCGACTTCCATTCTGCTCAACCAGGTGAGTTATAAGATTGCTGATGGGTTCTGTGGATCACCAATAATTGTTAGCTGATAAACAATTCATGTTGCTGGGGTTCGTAAAGGTCACACAATGTAAAAACGAAAAAAGAAAGTGCGTTCTCATATGACTGACTGAAAGACTGTTGCTACTGAGAGACGAGAACACTGAACTTTCTAGTTGCACCAAAAGCACAGAACATAAAAGAAATCAAAGCTGATTGAAGTCACAGTTATGTGTCAGCGTGGGCATCTTCTTCCAAGCAGTTAGAACCAGACTACAGCTCTGACTGGATGTTGGTCTGTGAAAGCTGTTGCAGCAGACTTGCTGAATGCTCACTGCAGTTACTGATCAGAGCTGAGTCAACTGAGACTTATGATTGAAGAATGATTGATCATTGAAGAAACACACACTGCAAAAGAACACAAGGAGTGTTTAACATGAGTAACCAGTCTTACTGCAAGAGTTTCATCATGGCTATGAAATTGCTCAACACACGAGTCAAAAGTTTATCTGCCAACGTTTTCTTGTGACTGCATGTCAGTAGATCAGCTGCTCTGAGGAGGAGACAAAGCTCTCTTTATTTCTTGTCCCGTGTGTGTAAAATAACTGGTTATCTGTGTAGTAAAAAAATAAAAAATAAAAAATTGTAGTTCTAAAAATTCTAGTCACTTTACTCACTGCTCACATCTCTTATGGGCCCACAGGCAGGAATTAAAGTGGAAAGTTACTGATTATCAAGCCAAAATCCAGCATTAGCACAAATGTTTTCTCTAATTCAAAGCTCACTAATATTACACTTGTTTTTAAACATCCTACAGATGTGTACCTGTGATAGATCCTGCCTCATCATGTTGAGGAGGACAACCCAACCATCCAGTGTGGCAAGCTTTCATTTCTTTCTGCTCCAATTGGAATCAGCCGACTTGGGCGAAGGCAGGGGACACCCTGGACAGGATGCCAGTCTATCACAGGGCTTCACATAGAGACAGACAACCAAGCACACTCTCATTCACATCTATGCACAATTTAGAATCATCAATTAACCTCAGCATGTTTTCGGAATGTGGGAGGAAGCCGGTGAACCTGGTGAGAACCCACACTGCAGGGAGAACATGCAAACTCCACACAGAAAGATCCCAGGCGTCCTAACCATGACACGAACCGGGGATCTTCTAGCTGTGAGGCGACGGTGCTAACAACCGAGCCATCCTGCAGCCCCTCAACCAAAACATAATTAATCTAAAACGTGAAAAACAAGGACTATATTTTCTCAGCCCCTTGGTTACCCGACTAGTTGGAGCTACTATTAAAGCTCAGTTAGGGTTTGCTTTACAGTGGTGATCAGCACCAGTACTTACATTTACTGGCTGCAACTTGTCTTTATATATGCAATGAAACATCATGCTCACTACACCTTAATCATCACTAGATTTAGCTACAATACATTCTTATTATGTTCTCCATCTAAATTGTCTCGTCACAGCTAACTGTCACTGCAGTTTCAGTGAGAAGTGTCCTCTAAACCTCCAGCAGTATCTTTTGTGACAGCCCCTGAACTTCCTGTTTGGACTGTCTTGGTTGGCTGGAGTTCAGGCTCCCTTAGAGAAGAGCAGGAAGTCCATCAGCTGATGGCTGACACCTGTGCTGCTGCTTCATCAGCTTTATAAGCTGATTGGAACCAGCCACTCGCTCTCTATGTGGGCCTGGACTTTGGTTAAGTTGTATGGGTTCTTTTGTTTTATACAATTTTGCACATTAGTTGTCACACACACGCACGCACGCACACACACTACATTACTGATAGTACTGATCCAGACATTTAGGTTGTTCTGTTAAATTATGTTTGGTTAAAATAAATGTAAGTTTCTCTGATCATGTGTGGTCCTCTCCTCTTTGTCCTTCCTGGAGCCGGGTCGTGAAAATGAGCTTCAAACAATTTGTTGCATCGTATGAACACACTGACGATAATTCGATGCTACATTAAAATGTGCATTTAATGTACAAATAAATGCTCATTCATCTGTAGTGAGATGGGCGTACATCCGATCCTCCCACACAAAGGAGAAAAAAAAGTGATATAAGGTCTTTATGTGGAGCGACATAAGGCTTCCGTTGAGAGCTCTGTTGGCCTGAGGGCGGCCATATTTATAGCACAACAAAGCCTGTGGTTCGTGGATAAACATTCTGTTTGCCTCAGGCGTGTAATTTCTCTCCAAGACCAGGGACTTTAAGAACATAGATACTGTTGTCTGTCTGGAAAGTTAGGGAGCATAAGAGGGTTTTGAGATCGACAGAAAGCAAAAATGTGTTTATGCCAACCCCAAATTTTCTTTAGGGTTGGCATAAAGGTGCTATAGAGCCCTGAGAGGCTGTTGGTTCATCACCAGCTGTGACCTTTGATCATTTGCATCTTTAAGTGTCTATTTCCTATTCCATTCCAATTTTTACATTTTGCTGAAAAACAAAAATGGCATTCACATGTTCACAGTAAGTCTGCATTGCAAGGTAAATATGCATGTATGCATGTATTGCATCCATCATTCTGTGTAACATCCAGGTTGAAAGCAGTGCATACGTTTGTCATGTACAGTGTGTAAAAATGTTTTGATGTGACAGACTTGATGTCATTTTTAAAAAACTAGTGAGTTTATTGACAAGATCTGGTGTCTGGTGTTGGGCAGTGGTGTAGTTTGCAAAGTGACTTGTACCGGGGGCGCGAGCCCCTGGACTGGCAAGCCATGTAGGTGGGGAAGTGAGAGTGACCGCTTGTCCCAGTTGCCACCACTGTGGACCCTTGAGCAAGGCCCTTAACCCCTGACTGCTCCCCAGGTGCTGCACTGTGGCCTACTAGTATGTATAGTTATTAAGGTTAACTTTGAATAGGATGGGTCAAATGCAGAGAAGGAATTTCCTCAAGGAGATAAATAAAGGTTAGATTATTATTATTATAAATTGTCAATGTTCTTGTACATCTGTATAACTCTATATTACTTAACGTCTTGGACATAGTGTAGTTGAAACCCAGTAGGTTTATAAATACGAATTGTGTAAACTTGAGTTATTTATTAAGACAAAAATACATTAGTTTTATTGCTGATAATCAAAGAAATCTAGTTTTTATTTGAGTTTTAAAATAATTGTTGAGAAATCACCTTCAAACGCTTAAATTGAAACAATGAATTGATCAGTTAATCAAATAAAAATTCTGATTGGTCAAAATTAAGTATTCTACATGCAGAGAAATTTTGTAGGGAATCAAATATGTTCATTATTATACCTAAATATTTCTGGTTACACACAGCACTGGCCTCATAAAAGCTGGAGAGGATCAGAAAAAGGCCCTAATTTAGTGAAATTTAGAGTAAAACCAGCCAAAAAGCAGGAATATATCCATAAACACATTAAAAAGTCTTACAGCACCTGCAGAGAAGATGTTAGGCTCTAAGTCTCATATTTAAAGTAACAAGCATAAAGTAAAGGCCTGCTGCAACGTCTTCTGTTAGACCTTCTAAGCAGCCTGAACGACACAAGGTGGCTCATTTCTTACCATTCACATGCACATAGATCTTTAATTTGCCACATTGTTTAACACAATTCACAACCTGCGCATAGCTGCTCATTACAGGCGAGTGATGAAGCCAATCAGCACATGTTCTGCTAAACTCCTCCACAACTGACTCAGTCCAGGATCCCCTTCAGTCTGCCTTTGGGCTTATAAAGACGCTTTTGAAAGGAGTGAGGGAAATTCAGCAGATGAAGACAATACTCATTTAGAAAGTCTTTATGGGTGCAGGTTTTGCTGGTTTGGAAGTTCATCCTAGTGCTATGACGTAGCTAAGAGTCAAATGGATTCAGGTTAGCTAAAAAGATTGAAGACTGGCAAAAGATGATATACAAGAAGACAGAAGCAGATAAAAATGACAGAAACCAAAAGTCAGAGGTGGAGACGAGGAGGCTTTTCAGGCCTTTTTGTAACTTCTACATTTTCTTCCACTGAGGTATGTTAAATATGCAATTGGTTTACACACACAGTACATTATAAAAATGGACAATGGACTATGTTAGAATTATGTACACTACAACCTGTTACAAGTTTACTCACTGCAAGTTCCTCTTCTGCCCTCTAGTGGACATGGATTGAGGGACCAGCACTAATATACTTTTGTTTTGTCTGTCTTGATTTCAAACTACAGGTAAAACGCTCCACCAAACTCTCAAGTGGTAATGAAACACTTAGAAAAGTAAGAATCTAGGAAGGATTATACACCACAGATTACAGATGGATATTTGGTGATCATTCACTTATTCTTTTGACTACAACTTAAAAACCACTGAGGTAAGGACTGGACCGTCCATCCATTATTTATACACGACTTAATCATCTGTAGCGTCGCGGGGGGGCTGGAGCCTATCCCAGCCGACTTGGGAGAAGGCAGGGGACACCCTGGACAGGACGCCAGTCTATCACAGGGTTGCACATAGAGAAAGGCAACCAAGCAAACTCTCATTCACACCTACGGACAATTTAGGATAATCAATTTACCTCAGCATGTTTTTGGACAGTGGGAGGAAGCCGGAGTACCCAGTGAAAACCCACACTGCACAGAGAGAACATGCAAACTCCACACAGAAAGATCCCAGGCGTCCTAACCGGGACGCGAACCGGGGATCTTCTAGCTGTGAGGTGACGCTGCCAACAACTGAGCCACCGTGCAGCTCAAGAGTCGACCAAACATCTCCAAATAATGTCCGTGCAGTGACTCCTTAATCTCCTCTGGGAGCCTCTAGTTCTGCAGAATGTTACAGATTTAGGCAGAAATGCAGAAACACACCAGAAGTCTCTGAACTCAAACTCCCACAGAGTCACCAAAACAATGCCTTAAACACAGTTATTGGTGGTACCAGATTAAGACCCTGATCCTATGTGAGATCTTCAAAACAAGAGGATATAACCAGGCTGGTCATTTCTTGTTTTAAAATAAAAACAAATATTTTTTTTATAATAAAATAAAAATAAAAGAGAATAAGTAGTTTTGCTAAGATTACTGAGTGAACATACACTATTGTGATAGTATGACGTTATTCTGCTTCAGAAGACCTTCACTGTCTCATGTGTTTGGATCATACATGCAGAGTGAACTAATACACAACAAATAAACATGAATAAACATGAAAATCACTGAAATGTGAGCCGCCTCTTCACTTCAAGGAGGCTTTCTAGCGGCCTTCAATGATGAATCATTAGCTCAGATTGGTTCTGAATGCGTATGACGATGTTTGCTGTAACCTGCACTCCACATTTTGTTTGTGTGAAAGAAGCTGTATGAGGAGAGAGCGCATGTTCACAAGGACTGACGCAGTCTCTCTTATTGTAGTGAACGTGTAGGTGGTAGATCCCAGACACTCATATGTATATGACCTGCACTGTAATGGAAAATGTGCATTTGCAATATAATGGGTTGCGGAGCCATTTCTCTACATATATGCCTTTTCTTCAGCACAACTACCCCCCATTCAACCACATACCACTAAGTAGTTCTGATCAAACAGAACATGTTCACACTGATTTTGTAGCAATTCAAAAATGCCATATTATTATCATTGAAAAGACATATAGACAGAATAAAAACATGTGTTTTTATGCATCTAAAGAACCATTTGTGCATGATTTTATTAGTGTGTATGATTTAGGTTTAGCTGTGGGATTTAGTTGAAGCTCTTCTAAAGGTTCTTAAAGACTGTAGGGATGAACCCTACTTTGAAGAACTCTGGAAACAAACTGCTGAACAACTAAAGCTGACCCAGAACCTGCAGCCAAAAGAAGGAAACAAAAGGGTGGATGGACACAGTGTGATGTCTCAACTAGGTGGGTGAACAGAACAAGAACACTTTGGACACTTATTAAAAAAGCACAACTTTACTAACTGTTCCATATTTAAAAAATAAACTTCTGCATACTGTCTGTGAGTTCTAATGTACTTCTACAGGCCAGTCTTGCCTGCACAATAAAACAATTGACCAAAAATGTATTATTTGGTCAATTATTTATAAGATAATGTGCCACTGTTATGTGTATACAACCTGATTTTGCTCCTGACCTCCACCTTGAATAACTTCCATACACTCCCTTACAAGCAGCTGGATAGCTCAGTGACTAATACCCCAGACCTTGGCATGGGAGGTTGGTGGTTCAAATTCTTTAATGTCTTTAATGCTGCCCTGCCTGCCTACCTATGTACGTTGCTTTGGATAAAAGCGTCTGCTAAATGAAATTGTAACAATGACCTCTGCTGAATTTATCTCTCTATGTAAGTTTGTTTTTGACATTAAATCAGAGGTAAACACTGACATGCACTGACAGGCCTGGCTTTAAATTACTGCTGAGATGATGAGCTATGTGAAAACTTTTACTTAATAGATTTTGCATTTCAGTTTGATCCACAGTTGGCACAGAGGACAAACAGTAAAGGCCTACCTGCTGTGATAAATTGAGAGTGAACATTAAAGCTGGTAGGCTGAGCTGTTCTGAAGAAGGCAGGACTTTTCCTGCCTCTGACGTGCAGGCAGAGCCGCTGAAATAAAGGCTCTGTGAGCTGGTGCAGCTATTGGCTGGAAGCTGCAGGTCTGTGCGCTCTGACGATGGAGAGCTCCAGCGCACACACTGACTCCACACAGCAAACTGCAGGGACCATGTCGCAGTTCACTCTGGGAGGTAGGACAGGCTTTTGAGCTTCTTCCTTGTGCTCATTTTGTTAGTTTACCTCAGGTTTGCTCTGATTTGTAGCTTACTTTTATATTTTTCAGACAGAAAAGTCGACAATACCAGGACATAACACTGATGTTTAATTATTTATTTGCTAATTAATCTTGTTAAATTTACCTCAAACATGAAGAAGAGCTGGAGAGAAGTGGCAGCTTAAAGAAAGGAGGGTCTTTGCATTGAGACAACTGAGGCATGAACTGTGGAGCTCCCTGAGAAGGAGTCCCAAATACTGTTTGTTTTAGATAACTTTGAATGTACAAGGACCAAGAGTTCTGTAGACAAAAAAGGAATATTCTAGCCCAAGGGGTAAAGTAATTGCATGTCATTTGCCATTACTATATGCATGGTTAAGTCTAAGTAGCAGCTCATGCACACCACAGCAGCAAAATGCAGACATTTCCTTCAGGAATAAAAAATCTGCATTAAATGCTGAATTGGCACCACTCCAATTTCACCAATACATCATTTAGTGTATAATAATGTCCACTGGCTGAACACACTGAGCTATATTTTAAAGCGAGCCATCAGCCCTTACTTTACATCCCTGCAGCATGCAGCCTCTCGGCACTCTCATCTCCTAATGGAGGAGCTGCTGCTCCTGGACAGGTTATGTGTCGGGCCTGAAATGGATCTGCACTGACAGTTAGCACCCACTTACTTTGATAGTGATCTCATCTCTATGAATCTTAAGGAGCTGAGGATGCCCCTCATGCAGTTTGCTTTTACTCTGATAAGTCTGCTGTGATGAGAGAATATATTTATGGGAGGGACACACCCCTGATTAGTGTGAAGTGAACTGTGTTCTCAGCAAAACTGTGGTGCATCTAAACTTAATAGGTAATTCCAAGCAAACCATGAATCTTTGTACAGTGAATGGTTTTCACTCTCATTGATAGTTGTTTACGCCGCAGTGGTCACTGGATGACGCTCACTGCTTCCCAGCCTTATTTTCGCCACTATCCACAGTGTGTCTGCTGCATGAGTCATCCCAGAGCACCCTGATTATGTGGTGTTAAATGAGCAACACGGTTCCACTTTAACAGCTTCAATCTGTTAACTTCAATATTCCGTTTAAGGTTTTATGTTTTTAAAGGTGTTTATTACAGTGTCCTGCAGTTAAGTTAAAGGAAATCTGAATAAAATGATGCAAAAGCAATATGTTTTATTCAACTTCTTAATTTGTGGGAATATTGAAAACACCTACTGCCCACCATCAATATGTAATCAGATGCTGGAATGGTAGATACACACACAGACACACTCACAATTTGAAAACAAAGCATTGTCACCGTTCTTGGCATGAGCTCTGCTCCTGCCTTGGATCAAAACAGCAACTGCAGCAATATCATTTATACAATTATGATTACAACATTTCCTCTTTAATCTCATCAAGGACGCAGAGTACAAAGACAACAGGGTAATGGTTTAGAGTTACATCTTTTGTCATAAATTTTGCTTCATTTTAAGTCAAACTCGAAAGCTGATTTGTTTGTCTGTGATGATGTTGATTATTTCAATACTCTCTTTTTTGTTTTTTCTCTTTTCCTGCTCACTCACAGATTCGCTCTGTCTCACCTTCTCATGCTCCTCATTAATCCCACTAACACAATATTAACCTTTGACGGTGGCTTTGTTTTCCAGTTCACCTGCAGATCCTGCTGGCTGTGGGTCTGGCTGTGTTCTGCTATTGCCTGGTTCTTGGCTGCATCCTTTGCTGTCGCAGAAAGAAGAGTGTGTCATCGGACGACAAGGAGGCAGTTTTCTTGTCTCCTCATCCTGCTGAGAGGGTCACCATGACATTGACTCCATCTCTGTGCACGCAGCCTGTTAAGCAGCAGTATGAGGAGCTGGATGGGGATGTGTTGGACTTTCCTTCCTCTAAAAGCAGCTCTTCTCCCTCTGAGGATGACCTCACTGCTCTGCCCTTTGACCGCAGCCCCACCAGGTCTGCTGAGCTGGTCCAGTCTCTGTCTTCCTTCCCAATGCGGCGCCTCAGCACTCCAGCTGTTCCCTGCTCACCCAACAAACCTCCAAGTCATGGCAGAGCCTCTTTGCCGTCCATCAGTAAGTTGAGTTTTGTGTCTAAATCCCGTCGGGCAATGGGTCGGCGCAGCACTGTGAGTGGAGAAAGTTATATCTACGGTGAGAGCAGCTGTCTAACTACTGGTGCCGCCAGATCTCCCATCCAACAGGGGGAGTCCTGTCTGTCACAGTACGGCTCCAACTCTGTCTCCATCCTCTCCAAGTCAGCTCCTCTCCTGCACTTCTCCCTGCTCTTCTCCTCTGCTGTTGGCAATCTGGTGGTCAACATCCTGGGGCTCTCGGGGGCCAGTCGAAGACGTAGCGGGGTGTTCGTTCGAGCCAGCCTTCCTCCACTCTGTCCCTCCCCTCAGCAGATAGCCTCACGGCGGCGTAGCCTCAGTCCAGAGCTCCACGGCCAGAGCTTTGTGCTGCAGGTGGGAACTGTGAAAGAACTACAAACCTGCACCTTGAGACTGGCTGTCTACAGCAGGGACTTCTCAGGCCTGAGAGAAGCTGCACTGGGGGTGGTGGAGCTGCCCTGTGAGCAGATGGACTGGGAGCCTGACACCACCACCACTTACACCAGGCAGCTCAACCCAACTAAAAGCAAGCTGAAAAAGGTATATGGTGGTATCTGATTCTTTAATTCATTTGGTGTAAATATTTCAGCTTTCAAGGGTGTGTATACAGTAAGAATACACAAAAAGTGCAATAAAAATGTTCCAAAACATAGCAGATTGCTAATTAGAAGTCCTCAGACTCAAGTAGGAACTCGCTTTCAACTCTTCCCAGGAGCCAAATTGGTTTGGCCCCATTATGGTCCAAATCCAGTGAGCCAGAAAAAATGACTTGGCCTGCGTACACCGGCCCTCGTCTGGGTGCTAAAACTGCAACAGGCCTACCCAAATTCATGTCACAACACATGGTGCATAATTGCGAATGCAGCTCAGCTGGGCCAGATCCACACACCCAAAACTCAGCCAAAACCATGACTGGACCAGAGCAGCTCACCAAAAGGATGCCAGAACAGGGTCAACACTTAGCCCAACTCACCTGGATACCTGGGCAGGACCTTAGCCTAAACACGCACTAAAAACTTAATAAATGTGTCTGTAGAGCCTAGTAAGAATGCTGATGAGCAGCTTTCAGTTTGCTATAAGCCCACACAGAGGCCTTGTTAGCCTATATGGTACCAATACAAACAAGTCAGAAAATTTTATTGATGAGCAGTTGCCTCTTAACTGTATTCAGGATATAAATGCTTCAGTGAAAACAAAGAGGAAAAAGGCCAGGTTAAGGCCAATGTTAAGCCTTTGTGGATAAACACAACTATGGACACCATGTTTGCATAGTTAATATTATCCTACTTTCTAGTCCACTTAGAGGGCTCTGTTCCTTACATCCGCAGTAGATTGTGTCTTGTATTCTGTACTTTCACACTACTGCCAAGCATAGCATACGCGAACTTTGGGATGCACGAGGACATCTGCATTTTGATCTATGTAGACTAGAAATTTACTTTTGCAGAAACTCTTGCAGATGCAAGAAATATATTGTCAGTGTTATTTTTCTACATCCCCAACTAAGCAAGAGTCGGCTAGCATCCACACTGCTGTAAATGTTGTCAGCTACCCATGTCTGCAAGTTTCTGTGCCTACCCATATGCGGACACTGGCATGCAGTCCATAATTTGTACTGTAGCGATTATGCTACAAGAGAAGTAGTGCACATGCTCCGAGTTTATCAGGTGTCCTCCCAAGGACTTCAAGTGCAGATTATTGCAGGGTGGACATGGGCTATGTGCACGTGAGTGTACGTTTGTGTGTGTACTTTTACACTGCTCCTGGATGTACTATATTTCTTTAAAAATAATCTTTACAAACAAAGCTGTGAGTTGCAGTTGATTTAACGGACAGGGAACCTACGCATGCACTACGCTAACACATATCCATGAAGGAATGTAGCGTCTAATCAGCTCTCCCATTAGCCAGTTTTCCACTGTTGTCAGTCATGGTGACTTTGTTGTTGGTGACTGCTGGGCAAACAAGCAGAGTGCAACAAATTGGCAGTGTGCCCACGCCATGCCCTCTGCGGCGCTGCTGAAACTCTGCCAGAAGGCATTAATAAGAGGCTTTTGAAGGGAGGTGGGCCTGGTGTTTCAGTGGACATTGCTCAGTCAATCATTCTAGGACATTTTGTGTTCTTCGTTGGCGGAGCCAGTGTCACATTACTCATTTTACAGTTAAGTGAAAATCAGAGTGAGGTGTACTCACTTCGGTTCCTCCTCATGTCCATATATTTCTCTACATCATCCTCTCTCTCAGTGACAACAGCTGCCTGGATGCCTGGTGAATGTGTGTGGATGTGCAGCAGGAGGCTGCTGAGAAAGAGCGGAGCTGCTCAGCTATCTGAATAATTCTTTAAAGAGTGGGTGCGGGTACAGAGGCTGTGCGCTCGTGACTCCAGCTTTAAATGTCGTCACGTTCTGGATTTATACTAAAACAGCAGGTTTTTTAATCAGTGTAATGGGACCAGCTGGAGTATTGATGATTATTCAGCTGCATTACATTACTCGCTCTGACATTTCATGGGAATGGGGTGCATGACGCTGCAGAAATTTTAGCAAAAGTTGAGCGGTCAGGCTGATGCGTCTTTTTCTTAATCACCGTCATGTATCCTTCCTGGAAAAAGGCCACTAACTCCAGTTTCTATTGACAGTCAGTGAGAGTAGGAATAAGAATATGAAAAACCTTCTATACTGTAAAAATTATGATTCTATATAAACTGACAACAGAACTAGGAATAAATCATGACCATACAGTAAATCCAAGATATTATCACCAAATTTTGTCCAATTTTATGCTCCATTGCAGCTTCAAGCTTTAAAAGCAGCATCATGCTGATCGTCCTGGAATTCACCTGCCAGCATGTTGTTTTTCTGTCCCTGAGCAATAATTGAGATAATTTTCTGGGTCTCTTTAGCCTGCTGCAGTAGATGTTCACCTTTTATATTTGGACTCTCATTTACTTCAGTTCCACATAATTTCATTTCAGTGTCAGTGTGTCACATTTTAGCTTCTGGGCTGAAGACATGCTCCCATGGTTTATTAAAACCAGCACTGTTTGGCTTTGTTCAATTGAAAAAGTTGCACAAGACCACAGAGTTTCATACTCAACATTACTGGCAGTCATTTTACATTGCAGTCCTGTAGCAGCATGAAGAACGTTTATAAAACTAACTCAGTGGTGATATATAGCTGGATTAATTATTCATCATTTCAGTCATTTATTGTTTCCTGTTGGCTGACATACAGACATCTTGTAAAACCTTGGAGGTGAGTTTGGTCCGTTGATTTATGGGTGATAGACTAGTGTACAGACTTTGTCTAGTATAAATAAGCATATGAAGATGTTGCTGTTGGAGTGTGAAGGTTCAGTCAGTCATTCCTGCATAAATAAAGACGTTTGGAGTGTGCCATTCTTATATTTCTTGCTCCACTGTCTTTTAAGGCTTCAACGCTTTGTGGATCATTGAATGACTCACAGAATCAGTCGGTTTGAGTTGGTTATGTAACTCAAGATATCTAGAGTCCACAGAGTTATAAAATAATAACAGACTTGAGCGGCCTCTTTGTACACGCAAGAGCCAGAATATTACGTCAACACATTTTAATTGAAACTATATTGTGCCTTTTTAATATAAGTATTCTTTTAAATAAAGGTGAATTTTGTATACCGTTGTAGGAACTAACTACAAACTCTGACAGCCCTCTGACAGAGGTGAAGCAACAATGAATCTTTACTGTTTAGTGGTTGTGACAGGAGTAGGAAACTTTTCAGTTCATTTATTGCTAGTCATTGCTATAAAAAGGAGGTGTAATATACACTGATCAGCCATAAAATTATAATCACCTGCCTAATATTGTGTTGGTCCCCCTTATGTGGTCAAACATGCTCTGAACCATTGGGCATGGACAAGAGGACCTCTCAGGGTGTCCTATGGGGTCTGGCACCAGGACGTTGTCAGTGGATCCTTTGGGTACTCTGGCTTGTGCAGTGGGGCCTCTGTCAATCAAACTTGTTCCACTGCATCCTGTTGATGCTTGATCAGAATGGGGTCTAGGAATTTTGGAGGTCAAATCAACATCTTGGGCCATTGTCATGTTCCTCAACATGTTCTTGATTGGTTGATGTTGTTGCCATGTGGTGGGGTGCATTTTCCTGCGGGGGTAGGCCAGTGACATTTGGGATTTCCATTTGTATGAGGGAGTGTGTTTGTTCTGGAACAATGTTTATTTGGGTGTCTA
>OMNN01027116.1:0-11525 GCA_900302755.1 Chromis chromis
GGTTAGTGGGGATTAATAAAGTATTTCTATTCTATTCTAAAAGGTGCCTGTGTAACGATGAGATAATCAGTGATGAGTAATGAGTTAGAATGATGAGCTTTGTTAAAAAGCTAATCAGATAGTAAAACTAATCAACTGGTATTCAACCTACTACCTTCAACTATTTTCAGTTATTTTTTTAAGAAGTCAGAAAGCCAAAGTTTTCTGATTCCAGCCTCTAAAATGTGAATGTTCTGGTTTCTTTACTCCTTGTGATGGTAGCTAAGTATATTTGGGTTGTGGAAAAAACAAGGCATTTGTCATCTTGAACTTTGGGAAACAGATTTTTCACTATTTTCTGACATTTTATAGCCTAAACCACTAATTGAATAAGCAACAGTGAAAGTAATCATTAGTTGCAGTGAGTAAAGCTGAGATTGTTTTATGTGAAAATATTGGTTGCAGGGAAATTGTGTTTTTTCTTCTTATCTCAGAAAGACTCCACAGCTGTCTGGTTTCTGTTAATGCAAACTCATTATATTATATTATTTGTATGATGGTTGTGATTTTCATTACTTGAACCTATGTGCAGCCTAACAAACAACAGTCATCGTGTCCCCATACAAATCCATTCTTGGCTCACTGTAAATAATTGCCGTTGCCACACGAGGACAGGTTTTATTGTCGTGAACTTTATAACTCACCTGCTGCTTTCTGTCCACGGATCTGCTCGCTGCATGTCGAAACACACACACATCCACTGTGTCGGGATATTAAAAGTAACAAATGCTTGATAATATTGTGTTTTTTATAATTATAGTGCTCTAATAAGACGTGTTTTTATTTGTTTTTTTACCAGGTTGCTGAGAGAAGAAGAAACCTCCTCTGACAACCATGGCTCCACACCCAGTTGTCCAGGCTGTCATTGACCTGTCTGCAGGAGCCATAGGTAATTAATCATAATATAATTATAGCTATATTATTTTAGTGTCCTTATGAAGCAAAGTTTTAAGGTGCTACGCAAAGCATACGTTAAAATACAGGGGATAAAACCAATCAGGCAAAACACCAAATACTAAAAGAATAAAATACTATAATCACAAGGCAAAGGATTAAAAAATAAGCATATCAACATAGTAAAATAAACAAGAACAGGGTCTTATCTGTCAAAATCTGCAACATAAGAGTGTCCACCATATGTGATACTTAATTTCTACTGCTTTACCCAAGAGCTCACTTGCTGTTTCTGACGTAGAGGGACGTTTTGATGACTCCTGTGTTTTTTCCGGCTCATTTCTCTCTGTGTTTCCATTGATAGCGCTCAGTGGAGTGCAGCCATCCTCGATTGTTATCTCTCTTCACAGCACGTTCAGTTTGTTTTGTGCAAAGTGTGATTTTTTTTTTTCTGCAGTTTTTATAACGGCCACAATCTCTTGTGTTGCTGATGGTTTTTCTTGTCCTCTTAAGGGGGAGCTGCATGTGTCTTCAGTGGGCAGCCGCTGGACACAGCAAAGGTCAAGATGCAGACCTTTCCTACGCTGTACCGGGGTTTCATCCACTGCGTCGCGTCCACCTACAAACAAGTGGGTCTGCGTGGTCTCTACCAGGGCACCACGCCAGCACTGATGGCCAACATCGCTGAGAACTCTGTGCTCTTTATGAGCTACGGCTTCTGCCAGCAAGTCATCCGCTTCACAGCCGGACTGCACAGTGAAGCTGTTCTGAGGTAGGAGGATGTTCACCAGGCTGTCGTCCTCGTTAACACAAAACCAACATTAAGAGTACATCTCTAACTGTCTGATTAACCTTCCCTCTCCGTTAGCGACATGCAGAAAGCCTGTGCCGGCTCAGTAGCGTCCATCTTCTCCTCGCTGGTACTCTGCCCCACTGAGCTCGTCAAGTGTCGACTGCAAGCCATGTATGAAATGGAGGCATCGGGCAAGATCGCAAAGAGCCACAAGTAAGTAAATAGTCAGACATATTTTTGTGTGGCTGTATTGTGTGGGTTATTTACTCTTACACACCTTTATTTTTATGATTGTAAGTTGCCTATTGTCTAGTACTTCGAGTTGTTTACACTGCTTCTACAATTATTAGGCAAATACTTCAGCTTTTACTTTGTTGTTTAACAGATACAACTTAGTCAATCCAAAATGTTATTACACCTGAATGTTCAACAAAGAAAAGGTGAGTTTTATTCTTCTAGGGGGGATATATATATACACCGATTAGGCATAACATTATGACCACCTGCCTAATATTGTGTTGGTCCCCCTCAAAAATGCTCTGAGCCATTGGGAGGGGCAGACTGGGACAATAATTCAGCCCGGGCATTTTTTTTGTCTGGACCGGCCCACAACACGCACACATGGGTGCGCGCATGCACACACTCAGACACAGCACATACTTGACGGGTAGAATGAGGTAGGTGGCAGCTAGCCATCAAGCCCACTACCCTCCACACTCATGGTGCTGACAACAAAGTTAATAACCCCGAACTCCCATAATGCATTGCAGTACAACAGTCGCGTACTTGCAACCCGCTTTTCAATCGCTACAATATTAAAACTAGTTATTACTATTAACTCTTAAAATGGAAAAGCTCACATGGATTAAAATGTAAAGCAATGCCCAATTATTATTACTCCAAAGCAATGCTATTAGATTTCTTTTGTAAGCTTATTGTAGCGATCACAGAGCCGGTCCAATGCCTGAACTGTCGTGTTGCAATGCACCATGGGAGTCCGGGGTTATGAATGTTTTTGTCACCATGAGTGAGGAGGGTAGCTGGGTTGATGGATGCCGTTGTTCAGCGTTCTGAATGTCAAATAAAAATAAGCAACGGCGTATAAATTGCCCAAAGCTTGATCTTGAACATTTTCCTACTACGCTGCTTGCTGCAACATGATAATCACCAATATAGGTGGCGCCGCACGGGGTCGGACCGGCGCTGGATGTTTCCAATCCAGAGCCCTGGCTGCACAGAAAATAATGGCAGGGGGCGCAGACTATGCGTGTGACTCATGTACAACTGATGCTCCTGTGATGGGCTGATGGACTGATCATTCCATTCTAGAAAGCAGGGCCGCGTCATAAATAAATAATAAAACCAAGAGCACCGGCCCATTTTGGGACCGGCCCACCGGGAAAATGCCCGGTGAAGTCTCTGGTCAGTCCGCCCCTGGCCATTGGGCATGGACAAGAGGACCTCTCGGGGTGTCCTATGGGGTCTGGCACCAGGACGTTGGCAGTGGATCCTTTGGGTACTCTGGCTTGTGCAGTGGGGCCTCTTTCAATCAAATTTGTTCCATTGTAAATTCACGCTATATAAATAAAATTGAGTTGAACTGAATATCTGTTGAACCAGGTAAATGGAAAAAGCTAATACAATCACAAATATGCAGACTCAAACTGAATATATAATATGACTTATATATAATATAATATATACATACTGTAACTTAATATTTAAGAAAACATTTTATTCTTAAATCTGCATTTTACGAGCCTAAAATTGTATTTCTGTGTAAGTAATTTTTTGACATAATTATCTGTATGTTCTGTTTTTGTATCTGTTCTGTCTGAAGCTCTGTGTGGTCGGTGGTGAAATCCATTATGAGGAACGAGGGAATGGTGGGCTTCTTCCAGGGTCTGACCACTACCATAGCCAGAGAGGTTCCCGGTTACTTCTGCTTCTTCGGTGCCTACGAGCTCTGCCGCACAGCCTTCGCCGACCACATGAAATGTGACAAGGATGACATAGGTACTGTCAAAACATTCTGCCTGCACGCACACCGAGCAGAAAATATTTTCTCCTGTTGAAAACACGACCTTCAAATGTCAACTGTTGACGTCATCCCTTCAGACTCAAAGCCTTTTTATGCTACGCTGATATTTAACATTCATACAAAGATAAATTCATCCTTCAAGCATGTTTCTCATTCTGTTACTAAAAAAGCTAGAGGAGGTAATTTGAGTGAAAAGTGGAGGCTAGAAAAGTTAATTGGAGCTGTTTAGTGTTTACCAGAATGAATGAATGAGTTTTTATCCATCTTCCTGTGAATGAAGGTGCATTAACCTTCTAAAATCTATTTTCTTTTCAGTCATATATAGTTTCTTTTCCTCTCACACATTTAATGTCACTGTGTTTGCATCTAACGGGACACTGTGTATGTTGAAGGTGTGGCTCCGATCGTGTTCAGCGGTGGTTTCGGAGGAGCCTGTCTGTGGCTGGTGGTCTATCCTATGGATTGTGTCAAATCTCGGATCCAAGTCATGTCTATGACGGGCAAACAGGCTGGGTTTTTCAAAACCTTCATGACCATCGCTCGTACTGAAGGTAAGCTGGAGAGGGGTTGGGTTGACATTTACTTTAGTTTGTTGTTGTGGCAGCGATCATTTCATAGTGTTGTGTGACACCGCTTATTGTCTTTCCTGTCTGATAACAAGTAAAACCTGGGCTGTTATCCCTGACACCAGTAATAATATTGATATTTGTTGTGTAAAAATAATCAATGTGTTCAGAAAACCAAATTTAAAAAGTAGGTTATACCCATTTTATTTCCCAGACATCTTGTTAGTGTTGCTGCTCTGAGAATCATCTAGAAACAACAAAAATATACAGGACTGATCGAGCTACATTGAAAATCAAACACAAATCTTATTTAGCTTTAGCTACACTTCTAGACGCCTATCAAAATACTATAGAAGAGAAGAGGAGATGAATCTACAGGTTACATGGGTTTGTTTTCTGCAGAATCCTGTGTATTCAGATTAAAAAGAAAAATGTAATGAAAAAACATAATGAAATCAATGAGTGCCATAATAAATCTATAAATGAGTCAATCTGTCAACTGTCTGACAAAGCAAGTGAGACTGGGCTGCTCAAAGGCCTACATTTAGTAGATAAAGTTTATTGCTTATGAAGTAAATCATTTAAAACAGACTGGCATATTGAATACTGGTAATAAAACAGTCATTTTAGTCTCACAAGCTTTAAAATAATGATACAGTTGTAGTAGAAATCAGCAGCAGCAGACATGATTTTCTTCAGAATGCTAGACTTTTATTTTAAGTGAAACAAATGCAGAGTAATTCTGCAGAACTGAGAATATACAAAACCTAATGATCCTTTACACCTTTTCATTCGGTGTAAACAACATGCACAACACCTTGGAGACGCTCATGCCAGACTTCACACATAGTGTCTTTGTGGAGTGTGATTTTGGGTTTACAACAAACGTTGACAATGTCAAGCTGACCTAGCTTTCTCAGCAAGTGGTCCATGTTGCAGACTTAGAGCCAGGAAACATTCTTTTATAGCAATAATGAGTCAGTGTGGCATAATAAATATTTCCAGAGTCTAGTTTGAGTAGAGTTAATCTAAAACAATATTAGATGATATCAAAGTCAATTTAAAGCAATATCAGGAATATCATGTGACATGTATTTTAGTAGATACACAGAACATACCATATATGTCCCTCCCATTGAGACTTTAAAGACTCGCTCATTATCATATCCTCATGGTATGAGTCCAAGACGACCGAAAATCCCTCAGAGAACTCTAAACTCAGAGCTTATGACCTTCTGAGCTATAATGAGACCTTTATTCCTATTAAAATAATGTTCCCGTCCCCCTGTGATGTAAGCTACGCTGTTACATTGTTCTGCCTTGCAGGTGGATAATTAAGATGTCCATACTTCTGAGGGAACACAATGACAGTAATGTAGAGAATAGCACATCATTATAGGGTCTTACACATGTAAAAGGTGCAGTTCAAGGATACATATGTGCCAGTAACACAGACTATCTCACACTATAAAGAAATACCTTATTAAACTGATGTGAGGTAATTCCAGGGACTCAAATCTCACTTGAAGTTGCAGCCCTGATCTTTATACAGCTGTTTATTGTGACATTAATTTAGTTTATTACTTCATAATAACCATATTTATTTAACCGTATAACCGTTTCTTGTGCTTAGGTGTGAGGGCGCTCTACTCCGGGCTCACCCCCACCATGGTGCGCACCTTCCCAGCTAACGGAGCGCTGTTCCTGGGTTACGAAGTCAGCCGGAAGCTCATGATGAAACAGTTCGACAGCTAACTTGGTCCATATGCATAGCACAAATGTAGAAGAAACTGGAAGAGAAGTATTACAGCCATATAACCTCATGTGTGGGATCTGGTGTCACCATTTCCTACTTTGGTTTTATCCAACTGAAAACTGCCACACTCCATGACTTTTGAAACTACAACATTACCTTTGGCATAGTGTTTGTATTCTAGTTTTAATATTCCTTTATATTTTCTGACCATTGTCTGTTTTTAACACTCCAGAAAAAGCAGTTGACAACATGCAGTGTATGAGAAACGGTACTGGGCAGCCTCTTTATGACGAACACTCCAGTTTATTATTTTATGTCTACCTCAACAAAGTCATATCCGCACATACAGTTCTTTATCTGCCAGGTAATTAGTTACACGAATAACAGAAACGCTCTGTTGTGATGTGAGGTTATCTTTAGTGCACAAACTCTTAAACTGCCCAGCTACCAGCGCATTAAGATTTTATGCAAAAATGTCAAGTGGCGTATACTGACTCATTTAAGTTGCCTAAAACGTGTTGTGATGATGGCCTTTTAAATTATAGAATCACTTACTGGTGAGATTTGGATCACATGCAATTCTGCCATTAAATATAATAGCATAATTATTATATATGATATAATAACACTTGCATACTTTTCAGACACAAATCTTACAGGCTTCAAAAGAAAACGTCAAAGCCAGCATACTTTGAGCCTGATTTGACTGTTTTTCAGTTGACATTTTATGTTCCACTCCTGTTGTAACTCCTTTTTGGACCCAGAATTTGCCTTTGCTTTACATTTGCTCCATTTTATTGTGTAACCTTTATTTCATGTACAAGTCAATATGAAAATATCAGTTGCCTCGTCATGTGCCATTTTACACTCCTTGGAGACACTTGAGACAAAAAGTAGTTTTTTTCTCGTGCTTGGTTGTTTGCGTTCATTTATTCAGAAATGTAAGTATTTTATTCTAAAAAATGTTAAGTTTGAGATAAGAATGAAGTATTTATAGAGATATAATGCTGATATTCATCGTACTAATACAACCTACATTAAAGGTGTCAGTGAAGAAGAGTGTTGTCCTGTGTTTTCTTTTGTTAAGCCACAACATTATGACCACTGACAGGTGAAGTGAATAACATTGATCATATTGGTAGTAACTATGTGGTGTTCTGCTGGAAAACCTTGGATTTTAACATCCGTGTTGATGAGACTTAGACACCCAAATAAACAGTGTCCCAGAACCAGCACACTCCCTCATGCAAATCCCAAATGTCACTGGCCTAACCCTGCAGGAAAATGCACCCCACCACATGGCAAAGACATCAAACAATCTGGAACATGTTGAGGAACATGACAATGGCCCAAGATGTTGATTTGACCTCCAAATTTCCAACACAATATTAGGCAGGTGGTCATAATGTTGTGCCTGATCGCTGTGTGTTTTAAAATAATGATGAAGGAGAGTTTAAGGACACATTTCTTTGTCTTACCATCTTCCTCATAATTAAACACATTGAAAAAGTGTAGGGGCTGTGTTTTATACCAATTTATTTAAAACTGATCACCAAATTATTTCTAACACTGTGCACTTTCACAACATGACACACTACATTGCATTCAAGATTTCTGTGACAGTTAATGTAATAAAGTATGAAGCATGAAACATACACTAAAAAATAAAACAATCTATCGTGAAGTAGAGACAATAAGAAAAGGGAATATTTTATGCAGGTGCAGTCAGGAACACTGTCTTCCAGCAGGGGGCGCCAGTCAACTGTCAGGAGCTCACAGTACCTGGAAGTACAAAAGATTGGAACTGATGTCAGGATTTTCTCTGCATATTTTAAGAAGTGTGTGGGCTCCTGATATCCTAAAAGTGAGGAAAACTGACTGTGACATTATTTAAGACATGAGCTCAGCTTCATCTCACCCCTTTGGTGCTGCAGGTTCCGCACAGGCAGCCGAAGAGTCCGTTGATCATCTGAATCGCACAGAGAATCAGCTGCAGGCAGCTTGAGGCCAGCAGAGTGCTGAACAAGCCAATGTTAAACTGCACAACGTTCTTAGGCTCTGTGCACACAACCCAGCTGTTGCTGTCAGTCAGGTAGTTGATGTCACTGCTCAAAAAGAGAAGCTTCATGAATGACCAGGAGTTTAGAAACTTAACACACATCATCAGAAAGTTACTCACGTTCCTTTAAATGGCGTTGACCAGAACACAATAGTTTTGCAGAGGGGCCCATTCTGCAAACCGAGCACTGCCACAATGAAACTGTACAGGGCTCCAGCCACTCCCACTGCAGCGAACGCAATTGATAAGAACATCTGCAGAGGTTAAAGGATAATCAAATGTCAGGAGCATTTCTGCTGCAGCTTTAAAAGACAGTATCATTTTTCATCCCCCATTTTATTTACAAATGAAGCATTTCAGTCTTTAAGGAGGAGCAGACCCCCGGCTGTCCACTGGCATTTCTTCCAAGATAAACTGCAGGCTAAACCAAACATGCTGAAACAAGTTTGTTGGGACTGTTTGGAGACTTTTTCTACTTCTGAAGCAGTGTTATCACAACTGCCCAAAGCAAAACTCATTATCAGGAATGCACTTCTTATCTTGATGTTATTGAAATAGTAAACATACGTAGCACTGAGAGTTCCAACACATTTAAATAAGCTTTTTGCATGTGTAATATTCTTTTTGGATTAAGAAAGAAAGAAAATGAGTAGGTTCATGTCAAAAATCAGGAACAAACAAAGAGAGATGTACTGTTGTTCAGACAGTTTACTAATTAATTACAGTGTTATCTATCTAGATGTTGTGCAATGTCTCTGTGATGCAGCAACATGCATCATTTTTATCTTTTTCTTCTGTATAAATTTGCAAAAAAGGTACAAAAGGTGTTTTTAAGGTCTTAATTCAATGCATTTTTAACTTGATCATGCTTCTGTGACATTCTGGCATATGCTATATCTGCATCTGCACTTGGCATTATGTCTACAGATTACAAATTTACTTTCATGTGCATTAGCTTGTTAGTATGCAGTTTAAATTGTTAATAATTTAAATTAAAGCCTCCTTTCACCTTTAACCAAGCACCTGAAATATCCTACTGTACTCATGACTGACTCACCCCACAGCGGTTCCCACAGCAGCCCTGTGTTCCAGTCAAGTGAATGTAAAGTGCCGGTAGCAACACCTGCAGCAGGACACATGAGTTTACAGTATGTTATTCAGTTCAGTTTAGCCTTATCACTTAATCTTAATAGCTCCAAGCTAATTGGTTAGAAATGGATTCTTGTACAAAAACATTTTCCTGCTAAAGCGGTTAAATTGACAGATATTGTTAGACACACTATAAATAATAGAAATGCAAAGTCAAGCTAAATAGGAGATGGTGCACCTGAACTTGTATAATTTAATAACACAAGCTCTGATTAGTCTCAAATTGGTTGTGATAGTGGGCAGGAGGTACCTCTACATGCTGAAAAACCTGAAAGTGAATGTTGATACACTGAGGAAATACAGCACTACAAACACAGAAGTACATCAAGCGAAAATAGCAAATATTAGGGTCTATGATGAATGTATTCCTTAAGGCAGCTTTGGCTGGTTTTGCTAATATGTAACAGGTAAAAATTTACTGTATATTATGCTAAAAGACATTGGGACACACTGCAGAAGGCTCTCTTCATTCAGATTTTGCGTTACATGCATGAGAAAGTTTGAGTCAGTCAGATTTAGGTGTGTCTCTGGAGAATATCACACAGCACAAATAGATCTTACAGCACTAAAAGTAGCACTCAAAAATCTAAAACAGAATAAAAAACAATATTGTAGTTCCAGTTTTACATGTGTAGGGAGCATTTTTCTGAAGCTCCACATAATATTTGAGAAAGGAATTTCCAGCTGCTCCTGGTCCAGAGTCCCAGAGAGAAGATAACTCACCATTACACCTCCTCCGACGAGGCCTCCCATGTATTTCACCTCCTCTGTTATATGTCCATCTTTGGCATATTTGACGTCCCCACCGGGAAAGAACAGCACGATGTTACAGATGATGGATATGACCACCAAAGGGTATAGGCTGACCGCAATGAAACGGGAACACTTTCCAGTACACATGTTGACAACGAGAGAAAAAACAATCGACTGCTGTAAAAACCTTATCCTCAGTAAGTTTTTATCTCGGATGAAACTTCCTGTTCTCAGAGAGAAGTTCCACTTGAAACTGGCCCAATAGAGTCAATGCATTTGCAACGGGAAGGCTAACTAAGGGAGTGATGGGAGGGTGTGGGAGGTGTACTGACAATCTGATAACATGGACAAACAGTCTGGGATAGGCTGCAGAGGTATATATGAGTCACTCCATGGTAACTCTGAGAGACAACGCTTGTTTTGTTGAGTTATTGGAGGCAACGTGGACATTTTATGGTAAAAGATGTGACTGTGTTCAGGTCACATGAGTCAGACGTGCTGTTTGCTGCTCAGGTCACCGATGCATACTTATGTTTAACTGAGTGATGAAGCGTCCAAGAATGTAGATTCATAGTTACTCACATGTTGCTGTATTATATTTGGTGCTACTGCATTATCTTTAGTGTGTTGCTTTAAGTCCACCTGTCCCTTACAGTATTTTGGTGACATATTGACATTGTGACTGCAGGATCACAGCACGGTTGGACTTCAGACCTGTGGCAGCACACTAAACGGGGCAAGAACAATGTGTCATTGACATCCACTGCAAAACACTGAAGAATGACCACATTCTGGGTGGTTAAACACTGGCTGGACATGCTGCATTCTTTAGTTTCTCCAGTGAGCAGCTGAAAAAAAAAAAGTATTAATCAGATTTCTTCAGAAAACCAAGGAAAAACGAGCAATAGGGGGATAAAGAAGTTGTGCTTCCCAAAACATGTGTGGTCTCTGAGCAACCGTGGGGCGTTGCTCAGATAGTAGGTTAATCATTGAACGGTTGTAATTGTGAAAAGTATTCTGGAGAATCTGAGTTCCCTTTATCAGCGGATGAACACTATTATGTTAAGAGTTGTATGAGCTTGAAGGGTATTTATGTTTATTTTCATGATTCTCCTTCTGCTTTACTACATTTTACATCAAAGCAGAGCAGATAGAATTTGCCTTTTCTCTTCTGACGCAGTTTGAAGTTTGCTGCATCAGAAATATTAACAAACCTATTAAACATTAAAAAATGTTTTACTGTGTGCTCTGGGATGAAACAAAGATATTGTCATTTGCTTTTATTTAAAAGGTCACTGCCTGAAAATGGCATTCAGTAATATTGTGTTAACAAAACACAACACAGATCAATAGCAGCGGATCAGCAGCTTATTTTTTAAATTAATTTATTTCAAATTTAAGTTTAATAGCAATTATTTTAATACTGTGAAAAATGTTTAAAGAAACAAACAAACAAAAAAAAAAACCCTGATAAT
>OMNN01027118.1:0-14843 GCA_900302755.1 Chromis chromis
CAGGCATGTTGGGTATACACATTAATATTATTGTTTTGATTATTCTTGTTGATTTGCTGTTTGGTTTGTTTTTCACTTGACTTTTATGTGCTACTTACACATTTCTGAAATAAACTTGAACTTGAACCTGAACTTGAACTTGATAACTCCCAATACATAGAACAGGGATGGGCAATCCTGGTCCTCGAGGGCCACTATCCTGCATGTTTTAGATGCTTCCCTCTTCCAACACACCTGATTCAAATGATCAGGATCGTTATCAGGTTTCTGCAGAGCTTGATGATGAGCTGATCATTTGAATCAGGTGTGTTGGAAGAGGGAAGCATCTAAAACATGCTGGATTGTGGCCCTTGAGGACCAGGAGTTGCCCATCCCTGACATAGAGGAATTAAAAAGTAAAAGACATAAACAAAAATAAAACAAACAGCTACCACCCAGAATTAAAACATCAACCATCCCAATGGAAAGTTGATTTGAAGTTCTAATAGTGAAGTCTAGCTTTACCTTTTACTCTATTTTCACACTGGCTAGACTGACATGTGGATGCCATTTAACCTTTCATCTTAAAAGTGCCACTGAATGATAATGGCAGCCATAACGGGGGCTTTTTACTCCACATAATGTCTGCTGGAAGTGTTTAAGTGACAGAATCAATCAGTCTTCAATGGGTTTAATGCGCTAAAGAGTGTCTATTTATGTTGTAGGGACAATAGAAGGGACAAGGCAACAGAAGAAAAGCAATCCTTTTGCTCCAGTGGTCAATGACAAATAGATGATTCCTCCAGGTAGGTTTTTTTTTTCCTTTCTTACTTGAGCTGCATTGATTTGGCTGCATCGGGTGGATGTCACACATGCACTGAACAATGCTCAATGACTTTGCTATCCTATTCCCATTTAAATTGCCTCTACGTTTCCTTTCTGACACCTGTTTAAATCAATGCCTTCCTCTGCAGGTCATGGGCTGAATGTACTAAGGCGCACACCAGCCGCCTCTCAAATCCACTAAAATCAACACAATAATTGAAATATTTTCAAGCTGATTACACCGAAGCCCAGGGCTTGGCTGGTTGCTAAGAGTACGCTCCCTAGTTGCTAGGGGGAGTAAATCATCTTGCATTATTTGATTTTTGTTACTGATATGAAACTGCTAGTCCCTCGATTAAATGTCTCACAGTCAAACACCTAGGGGATGGACGGGAGAGGAAAAAATAAAATAGTCACCGCGAACCTGTAAAATAGCATCTCTAACTTCGCTTTTCCGTGGGGCTTCGGTACAAATCTATCTGCTTGTTTATGTTTGTCGCGGCGGAAATAAACAAAGCTCCGGTTTGGCTCTCATTGAGGAAAAACAGAGGAGACAGCAAAATATCCAGGAAATCCCACACCGCACGCAGGTTTGGTGAGATCATGAGTAATCTTTCTGTCTCTTTTATCAAAACAGATTGCATAGTCAAGGCTGTGATATTTTTTTTCCCCTTTGAGCAGCAATCTCGGTGCGATTTGGGCTGTAACAGTCTTATAAATAGCCAGTCAAATGCAAAAAAAAAGCCAAATATTGACTGAATAATATGCTGTCAAAGGAGATTCAGAGATAAATCACTTTGACTTGCACGGTGACACAACTTATGGAGGATCCTTTTTCCTTTGCGGCAGACATCTTAATCATTATAGTCAGTCAGAAATATGAAATCTCTTCCCTGGAACACCTGCGTTGATTACAACAAGCTCCGGTGCATTTATTTCCTGAATAAAGAGGTGACTACCGCACTGCACTCTTTGGATGTGATGCTCGCTGATTACAACTGGACCTTCCCTCTCATTCCATTTAATATTAATACTGCATTGAGGAGGATTTTCTCCAAAGACTTGTCAGACACTGAGGGCTGCTCCAGCCGGCCTTGTCAAATGAGATCAGTGCTCACCATAATGGTGAGGTCAAGTGGAGGGGCAGCCTCTCAACTCCATAACAGCCTGACAGCGAGCGTTATATTATGCTCAGTAAGTATAGAGCACATACGTAGTCCTGCAAACTACAGACGCTACTTGATGCACGTCCAAGGTGTGCCGAATCATTAAAAAAAAGTGCCAACGTAATCCTCCAAATGGGTGTCAGTCGGATTCGTTAATCTACTTATGCAACATTAGATTCTATCTATCAAAGGACTAAACTCCCGTGAAGTGAATACAAGCCATTTAACAGTATTCCTTGACCTCGGCTATGAGCTGGCCCCTCATGTTGTCGTCCTGCAGCCAATGGGAAAAAAGCTGCCTGACAGCTCGGCTAAAGGGAGGGCGAGCTGTGATCAGAACCTGGCTGCTAAGTCCTTTCATTAGCAGGCCATCAGGTCTGGCCCGCAGTAGTTGGATCGATAAAGCACTCTTTTTTCCCCTTTATTTACCAACTAGCACATTTCTTGTAGCTGAGTTGTCTTTAAACTGTGCCGCTGTTTAACTGCTTTATTCAGCCTCTGTATGAGGCCATCTGGTCCCCTGTCCTGTAAGTCTCTTCTAAAGCCCAGGCCTGACAAGCAAGAGATATGTCAATGCAGTCCTCAGCACAAAGCAACATCTGCCATGCCCGACGCCCACTATTGTATGGCCATTTAATCTGTCCCCCTCCTCCCCTTAACGGCACACAACAGTTCCTGGTATTATGTTTTGCCACTCAATTAGCATTATCATCCCGCTGAAATAGAAGCCAATTTACCTTTAATGACGTGATTGTTAGATGAGTGACAGCAGTCGGCGGCGCCACTATCGCTAGATAAACGGAGGCCTGCCCCTGTTTTCCTGACTGGTCGTGCCGAGGGCTGGGAAGTCAGAGCCAGCCAATCGCGATGGCCTGACTTCACCCCTTCACCACCAACATTGTTTCCTCCGGTTCATAGAGGCAGTGTGCTGGAAAATTGAGTCCAGATTCATTAGGTTTTCAGTGTGCCGCTCGAGTCAGTTAAATTGATACATTTCCTAACAAAATTGAAGTGCTTTTGTGGTGCCTGCGGATGGCTGGTGACCCCACTCGGCCCACTGAGCAGCCGAAGCAAGCTGATGGATCCATTAGACCGCTTAGACTGCTTATTCCTCTCTCTCCATCTCTGACTGACACTGTAAATCTGAACCAATTTCAGACTCTAATCACCATTACAAACCCCTTCCACTGTCCATTTGTTACTCTGCAATTCGAATACACTACCTAGATTGGTTCAGAAATACCAGTTTAGAGGGGCCCTCCTGCTTTCCCATGGTTAAATGGCTCATGACTGGTCCCTTTTCTCAGCTGAAGCAGAAAAGCAGTGGCTACTGGAGGAGGAGGAGGAGGAGGAGAAGGAGGAGGAGAAGGAGAAGGGGGGGAGGGAAATAACATACAGTGAAACAAAGGGCCTTGAACAATTCCCAAAAGATAAACTGGAATTAAGAAAAATGATAGATAAATGAATAAATACGAGGAAAAAATGGGGAGTGTGAAATTCAGTGAGATGACAGACAGGTCTCAAGGCCACACTGCCGGCTGTGGTAGAAGGGTGTCCCTTGAATAACAATCACTGTTACACCTCCAAAACATTTCCTCATCCACTAGCCATTTTTACCCAAGCTTTTATCTGCTCAGTCAACCGCACAGCACTAGCGAAGCGGCTGGAGGATATTATTTCCCTGTTGGCCCCAGTCATATAACTCTGCTTAATATGCACTCTATAATTTAAGAAACTCGAATTATAACCCCGAATAGGCCTCGCTTTATATTATCTATCTAACCTTCAACTTTGTTCAACTTTGAATTAGTGACTCTGAACATTTACACATAACAGGTAAAAAAAAAAAAATGCTCAAAAAAAAAAAAGAAAAAGTCTGAAAGTAAAGCCCCCCGCATGCATTATTTATGCCCTTAAATCATAGCAGTTCAATTGAAGGGCTTATATTGAAAACCGGCGAGCTCACCCGTCAGTCTCTACATCTAATTAACTGCTGCACCTCATATCCTCTAAGTGCAGTGGAAACACATTTTAATTGATATTGAGATGTTTATGCCCTTAGAAAGTAATTAAGATTTTCAATTAATCCTGTCTTATTTCTGGACATCTTGGTTCGGTGTCCTTGAGCGTCCAGCGATTAATTCCCCAAACCTTCACCAAATGAGGGAACTTCAATTACTCTGTACTGAATCACAACCCTGTGAGTGACCTCATCCAAGGCTGCATCATCATTTAAATTAAAGGCAATGCAAACCCAATTAAATCATATAAGGCCGGTGAAATCACCAGGAGCTGCATGTGTGTGTTTTGGTATATCCTCACACACAGTGGAGGGAGGAATTTATGTCTGCTAAGGGTGAGAAGGCTGAAAACAGCTGCTTTTAGGTCATCAATAGCCCTATAGAAATCAATTAAAACAGCCTTTTCTCAGAAAGTCGTCTTCCCTTTGGGGTTAAAAAAAAAAAAAGGGCTGCATGTGCCATTTACACTGGCCTTTTCCCACTCCCCCGCGTCTCTATTTGCTTGTTTACTACATAATGTTCAAACATGCACCACACTGCACAGCAAAAACGTTTGCTCGCCGATAGCAACAAAAAAAAAGAGGAGACACAGTTTATCAATCAACTCAAAAAAACATTTGTTTCCGCTTCCCAGATACACCCACACTGATATGGGTAAAAGGTAAAGGCTGATATGAAAACATAATCCATCTGCTACAGTATTTTTATACCTTTGGAATTACATCTCCCCAAACCTCAAATGTGTACATACAATATGACAACACTCCGACTGTCCAAGCCTCTATTGTCATGCCAAGAATAAATAATAATTTCTCCTTGCTGCCCTTGCAGTGCTGCGTCGCTCACACATAGAATCACCTGCCCATCTAGGCAACAAAAAGCTTGCTTAGGGATTATGGTGACATAATCTTAGCAGTGGCCTGTGAGTCGGGGGCTGAATGGGTTTGAACCCTCTATGCCACGCTGAGATAACATTTGTCACCGGGGTTCCTGGGTGCCCTATTCATAGATTAGTGGACTGTCGCCTTTTCAGAATGTGAAATGGCTTTGGCACTGCTGCATGTTTATTTTCAAAAAACCTATGCCTCCGAGGATGAGGAGAGCATCTTGTCCTCTTCTTGAGAGCACAACCGCTTGGCCTCATCCGCGCACATAGAAATCAGCGGCCCCTGTTGTCTATGTGGAATCTGTGAGGGCAGCGAACACCGGGGGGAATACTGTTACATCTTGTTGTTGCTCAGCGGTTCTCCTGAGATAATGCATGATATGTCTGGTAGGAATAGTGTTAAAAGGCACATTTTTACACCATGCAAGCAAGAACAAAGCGAAGCTCTGTTAAAGCGATATTTTGATGTTCTGTAGAAAGCGCTTATTTGCAATGAGAGCTAAAGAGACAGATTGATATTATTCTTATATCCGTCCACTACATATGAAGCTATGATCCATTAGCGTAGCTTAAAATAAATGCCGGAAACAAGCAGAAACAGTTGATCTGGCTGTTCAAAAGTAAAAAACAATGTCTGCTAGAACCTTAAAATCTCACTAGTTTGCACACATGAATCGCATTTGTTTTAATTTGTGCAAAAATCAAAAGGTCAAAATGTCAATTTACTCTTTAATAGAGGACCATGTTCCTGAGATGATGCAAGATTTTATAAATAAACTGCAGATGTTACCTTTGAACAAGCAGATGAGCTGTTTCAGTCTTTATGCTAAGCTAAGCTAACTGCTACCTGCATTAGCTTCCTATTTAATGGACAGATATTAGAGTTTGGTATTCACCCTCTCTGCCAGGAAGAAGAAAAGATTACTTCCCAAAATGTCTAACTATTCCTTTAAGCAATGATCTTTACGTTTGCTACGCGTCAAACCGGCGTCAAGTCATTGTGAGCCACGAGTGATTGGTTTCTTAGTCATTTTATTCCCTGAAATTCATTCAACAAAAGATTTGGAGATGTTCAGTGCCGCCGCATCTCCGCTGTCCCTCACCAAACATCCACAGTGCATTATTTGAGCACGCTTCAAGGGGTCTTTAATCAGCCTGAGCGGTCCCCACAGTTAGCATTTAAAGCGAATCTTTGCATCACAAAAGGGTGGGATGTGTAAATGAGATGTGACATTTTATTTGTGCGGGGGCTATGCGGCAAATAAATAAATATCAGGCCATGACAGACAGAGACTGCTGGGAAAATCTCCTCTACATTGCACTCGCTGGTTAACTGTCACACCATTAAATTGTCTTTCACGTTGACATGTTGCCTTCCGATTGGTTAGCAGATGTAAAAAGAGGGAACACTTGCCAAACAGTTTCCAAGAGCATGAAATTGATATTGTGAATCATATGTGACAGTGACTCTTCTGCCCTATAATTGATCTACATTAAGGCTACAAGGCTTCAGCCGGTGATTGGAAAGCGAAGCACATCATGAGACTCTGTGTTTCCCCGGCTGGCAGCCAGAGGAGTTTATTCTTGCACTGGAAAGATTACATCTTCAATTTTACCTGGGGTGTATAGACCTCAGTGGGCCAGCAGATATCTCTCTATAAGTGGGACCTTACTTATTGCTCTTTCAAGTGGTAGATCTATCCATTCACTCTAATTAAATTGAGCTTTTTAATCTGGTTCTTCTAATCCAGAGTCAAGTGTGTTGGGACTTGGATGATGTGATTTGAAAGGGAATACTCTTGATTCACTGAAACACTGTTATCTCCTCTCCACTATTGAAATAAATTTGAAAATGAGGTTTGTGCACTTAAGCACCACACACTCAGATGACCTGAGCCGGGTGCTTTGGCGTACAATGTGTTCCAAGTAAAGCAGACGGATATAATGGAAAGTAAAAGCCTCCAATAAGCAGCTGAACTGAAATGAAATTACAGGAGAAGGATCGACAGTAAGGCTACTTTAAATTTTATTTATCTAAGATGACATTATCGCGTCATTTAAACCTTATTATGGCCAGATTGGTGAAAATGTACAATCAGAATTCCCGGCCAGCCAATTAATTTTAGCGCCAAACCCTTCGGGGGAGAATGTTGAGGAAATAAATAGATAAATGAGTTGGATCTGTAAGTTGAAAATGACCTCTCTTGGCAATCCCAGGGTCCATCTGGCTAAAGGTAAGCCCCTCAGTCTGAAAAGCAGCAAAGCATCCAGCGCTCCACTATATAACCTCTCTGCTGGGGGAATTCATGCAGTTTGGTCTTTAAGATCCAGATCAGGACGAGGCTTGATAAAGCTTGTTCTAGCTGGGTATCCAGAGATAGGGGTCTTACCTACAAGTCATTTTCAGCATGATCACCCTTATCTGTGTTGAGCTGGGCTCCTCTGCCTACTCGGAGGGCCTCTGTTTAACCCCGGCCCTCACGTGGCTTCACCACCAAACACAAAAGACACTCGCAGCCAAAGATGCTTGTTTGTTGGGGATTAAAGGTATTTTCCCTGCCTCTGTCGCAGCATCCGTATTTGGCAACGGCGGCCCTCTAATTCAGGTCACGGTGCCATCGCTCTCATCAACAAACCGTAGGCCACTTTCCAAGTTACACTGGCTCGCGTGGAACTGTGCAAATCATTTTTGGACAAATATCAGTAGTAGCCAACTGCCCCGGCGAGAAAAATCAAATCGTATAAATTAAAAACAAAAGTTTAATATTCAGTCGTGATGCGTGTCAAAAATCCTGTGAAAATGAAACAATCGAGGTTGAGATGTTGCAGGGGTATAAAATAATGGGACAGTGAAAACATTTTACGCAATAAACCTCAGAGAGCAGAGTGCCATAATTTGCCGAGATAAAAGTAATCCACAACACAGAAACTAAAGAGCTGATCTCATAATGGATATTTTAATCAAGTCTCTCGAAAAGAAAGAAGAGCCTATTAAATTCCAATTTTAATTTATGAATAAAGAAATGATTTAGCTCCTCGGCGAAATTAGCAAAAAGGCGGCCCGACAAGATGCTGTGCAGGATTGCCTTTAACTTATTTTTTAAATTACTTTGTAAATGCTTTCTGTATTTATTTGTTGATCCACCATCATCTGAAGGAATGACTGATGAAGTGGAACCTGAGAAAAAAAGAAAAAAAGAAGTTTACCAAAAAGGGTTTTCATCATTGTATGAAAGGTGCTATATAAATAAATAACGTTGAATATTTCATGGAGGGTTGAGAGCCTCACCGTGGCCCGCTATAGGTTGAAGTGTTGTCTCTATGGTAACAATATATCAGGTATATTTACATCTCTTCCTCATGGGAGCGTGCATGCATGTAGGGCTACCATCCCCAAAAGGGATATCACAGTAAACTAATCATGGCGCTCTGACATCGCCTCTCATGTCTGCGTATCCCAAAGTGGATACTCTCCTCCAGACTAATTGCTAAAGTTGCGCGCGTCCGCCGAGACAGCCCTCCAACATGACTTCACCATTTTATTAACATTTATGATTTAAAAAAGAAGAATCATCATCTCAGGTTTTCGCCACACTCATCTGGCAAAGTCGGCGGGGGGGGATCTCATTTTAGGCCTTTATTTGGATAACAGACAAACACCAATTCGGCGGCCCTGATTCCATCTATTTAGGCTAACATACATTACTGCTCAAATAGCCTAAATGGATGTCTAAACGGCGGCTCGTAAACAAACAGCAGCGGGGTGGGAATGATCTTTGCTATAGAGCAAAAAGCATGGCACTCTGGGGGGTTGCGGATGGAATCTCTCCATAGTGACAGGATGTGATCAGAGACGTCCCTGCAGAAATCTATCCAGGTTACATGATACCCAAAGCAAGGGAGTTAGGAAATAAATAAATAAAAGCTGTGGCTGTTGACCTCAAATGCACGTACCATACCTTACAAACACAACACGGAAAAAAAGAAAAAGAAAAAAAAAGCAATTCTGGCAAAAAAGATGTAACAAAGGCAACACCTTGGAGAAAAGAAGGAAGAAGGTAGAAATAGCAAAGAGAGGAGGGAGCGATGGAACATGTGTGGGGCCAAGAGGGAAGAAATAAATGGGAAGATGGGGCTAAAAAGAAGGGAAATGACAGAAGAAGGAAAGGGAAGTATTGGGGTCACACTGATGGGCACTGAATTGTGCTGTGAATTGAATGAACTATCTTTAAAAGACTACTGTGTATTTTTCCCTTTATTGAGAGAATAGCCATATTAACATCCTGTTCTCTTTGCGGAGTCAAAGCCATATCCGATGATGATTGGGTTTGGGAAACGCTCTGATGGAAAAATAGAGCCCATTGCATCCACATCACCATCTCACACCACATTGGCATATGCGGCTCACTGCCTCCCACTTTTGGCCAAAATTGAAGAGCTTGCACAGAGGAAAATAAATAGATGGTTGAATAGCAATGGCCTCTGCCACTGAACCTTTTATCAGTGGGAATCTAACAGCCGTGCCGTTTCAGAATTTCAGTTTAGCTTCCGATTACGGTATGTCCCGGCATTTTATTCCCTACATCTCTATGCTTCATAGCCTTCAAACACTTCTCGGTAACTGCCTATTATCCAACAGTTCCACTTCACTGACCCTGCCAATAAAACTTTTCATATCCTTATAAATGAACTCAATTGCCGTGTTCTAAACATTTACACTGCACTAACAGATCATCTCCACACCTTGGAATTGGCTAAATTCCCTTTTCCTTATGAATATATAGGAGGAGATTAGAGATATGATAGCTTTTCAGATTGCTGCACCCAGTGAAATTAGTTTAGTGAGCATTTACAGACTAAATTGGAACCATTAAATAGCGGATTGAATTGATGGCACATTCATTGTCTCTCCATCGGTATCACTGTAAAATCAATTAGCCGTCACTTTTCCATTCTCAATAAAGTATGATTGTCAGCTACGGATGAATAAAGAAGACCCTGACAGCCACTCAGACCAGAACACCATGTGAAAACAAATCTGTGCGCGGGCCAGGAGCCGGCAAATATGATCTGTAATTGTGCAAAAAAAGCCACAATTGTCTTCATCAAAAGAGCGCTATGCATAGGACGGGCCATTAGGTTAAAAATGTGGCACATCAAAGTGATATCGAGCACGTGGAAAGCTGCAATCGTCGCGAGGATATGTAAGGAATTGATTTTTTATACGAATTTTGTTTATAAATGCTACTTTTTTTTGTCATTGTCATGTAATTTGGATGGTCACATATCAGCAGTAGAAGTATGGTAGCTTGGCAATACTGTGGCAGATGAATATATACACCCTGTTTAATATAAGTTATCAGCTCACTAATCTCACTTATTTTCAGTTTTCGACACACAGTATCCATTTAGGTTGCAATGGAAAACATTACACCACAGATGCACACGAAACAACGCTCCATGCTAATTTTCCGTCACGTGACATTCCACTCCTTGTTTCCTTTATCAATACGCAGGATGTCATTTGTTTTAACCAAACGCCCTGTTTGCAACATGCATCCATTGTTAGTCAGCTGTTCAGTTTTAGTTGCAAATCAAACAGCATTATGTCTGTCAATTTGCCAGCGGCACTGCTAAGTGTCCTCCGAGATCAAGACTTTCATCTAATTTTTCCCGTCTAATGAAATCAAATAGGGTCTCCCAGTATCCCTCACCACAACGCTTTGTGCAATATCTGCACTGCTGAGAGCCTCTGTTCCGACAGCTGAAGTCCCACCTCTTTATTTTCTCTGTATAGAGCGACATATGAACATGCATATGAAAATTACCAGAAGCAGCAGCATCGCATATGCTGTCATGCCATAGATGGCACAATGAAACAATGCCAGTTTTTCATTAAGCCATTTTGTTGAACTGATAGAACAGCTGAAGCTTTTTTTTTCTCTTTTTTTCTTACCGAATATGCCAACAACAGATTAAAACAATGTGGCCAACAGCCTGATGTAACTTTTAAAGACCTGCCAAAAATCAGTAGCCAAACTCCCCAGCTCCAAATGCTAATACAGAGCAGTAACAAGACTCGGCATAAAGTAATGGCATTTTTTTTTTTTCCTGCAATATGCAACAAATCACACCAAATAAAATTCTATTATATTAAAAAAGCAGAGCGGCAACATTGCTCCATTTTGTCCAGTTAAACCCTTTGGATCAAAGGAAACGCCAAGATGTACGTTCAGAGTGTTCATTCCTGCATTTTAAAGACCAATGAAAATTCAAACCTTTTCATTCTAAGTCTTCTTTAGAATTAGAAATTATCATGTGCAAGCAAGCTGAGTGGATGATAAAAAAAATAATAATAACGCCATAGCATTTACAGGTAAAGGTATTAAAATTCACCGTCAAGACCACATTGCTCTAATTTCTCAAATATTAATGAATCTTCATCTCCCTGCTGCAATTACTCTCATGTGCATTGTACCGGCAGAGGACTGGTTATCTCCACACAAAGTCGAGGGCTTTAGGATCCTCAGATGAAAGCTGAGATGGAAATGCGATCGGGTATTATTGCTTCATGCTATCAACACTTCAGCTTCCAGTAAATGTACCAATACATAGTAGATGCTCATCTCAGAGGTAAATACTTTGATTTCATGAATACAAATGGTTGTTCACAATAGGCAGGGTAAGAATTCAATCTATATCAATCTGATTCAGCGACTATTCCGGGCCCTTAGAAGAGAATGAAGGGATCCAGCGGTAGCCTTCAGATATGAGCTCTGTGTTTGGTTAGAGCAAAGAGGGAAGGTATAATAAACCGCCTGTGTGTTTTTTTTTTGCAGTGGGCCAATAGCTGCTGAGCTATCAGGTATGGTGTGAGATTGACAATGTTTAAGGAGGCAGACGGAGCAGCGTCGGGGTCAGAGGATGTCCCAGGTAACAGCTCAACCTCAGGCCAGCCGAAGGAGCTCTTTAATGTTCAGAAACTAGTGGAAGGTGAGAAAAGCTTAGAAGGGGCTTTCTCATGAACCGGGCTGACCTGGGGGAGAGGCTGCAGGGGAGGCCCGGAGCTTCAGAGGCAAAATAGACAGCTGATGTTTGGGAGCAGGTGGGGTGCTGCTCTGTCCACAGGTGCTGCACAGATGCCTCCGAAGCAGAGCAAGCACCAGTTATCCAGGGACACTGGGACCCGCTGGAGTCTCCCGATTCCGCCTCACCCACAGCCCTCGCATCTGCTCAGCCATTCTCTAGGAGTAATTACACATGGCACCGGGTGGGCACATGATGGATGCTGGGAAACAAGGACAGAAATCTGACATGATTGTTTTTTTTTAGGGTTCAATGGCAACAAATTAAGTGAGATTCTTCTTTTTTTTTTCGTTCAAATTATTTTCATCACAATTTAAATGATGTTTTGTGTGTAAGAAGGGAGGTCAGGCGCAGCTGTTCTCTTCTAAGGAGATTTTCAAGATGTTCGGTATTTCAAAGCCATAATGGGGAATAAATGAAATGTATGAGGAAATGCTGTCCAATTGGTGTCATAATTGCTATTTGGAGGATTCATAATTACAGAGTGCAGCCATCAGATAAAAGAGTGCAGATAAAAAGGAGTTGGGCTGGTAATGGAAATCTGTTTGGAGAGGAATAGTTTCTAATAAGTAATTTTGCCTAATAAACTATAACCGATTTAATCTCCACCTTATCAGGCCAAGATTTCACCACTTTCCTTTTTAATTGGCTATTTTGTAATCCCGATTCCCAACAGAGCGGATGGTCTGTCTCCCTCTCCAGAGAGTTAGCATGAAATCAGTTTGAAACACTGTGTCAATCTCATTCTGAAGTGGCCATCTGGCCAGTGTACAGAAGCTGGGGATGGCACGCTGAACCATGGGGTCTCTGTGAGGCAATCATCAGCAGATTTACACAATGTGTTAATGCAAATTTAATAGAGACTTCCTATCGGCCACTTTAATCTTCCATGTGTTCTCAGTGTCAGCCTGACCAAAACCTACCCTACAACAGGGGGATCATGCTCGCACATATGCAGCTACTGCAGCCAGGGCTGTGATCTTTTTCACAAAAACAAAGCTCCTTTGTCCAAAAACAGTCATTAGTTATTGTAGATCTGAATCATTTTTAAATATCATCCTTATTTCTGACTTGTAACATGATAGTTCCTGCTCAAACATAACAGTTGCCATGCTTTGAATGCATAGATACTTATTTGATGCATTGAAGACGGCCTGTATTGTCAATATAAGTGCTTTAAATGTGGGTTTAATGTGAAGTGTAGTGCTGTAAACAGATTGTGGCTCATGATTCAAATTAGTATCCTTCTACAGGACAAATGAGCATCAAATTCCTCATATAAAAATGTGAGAAAGCAGTGGTAGACATAGATTATACTGTATTCAGAGCAGTTTTTGCAGTCAGTTAGAAATCAGTGCATTTCTAGTGGTTTGTGTGTCGATCTAGAAAGTAGCTTAATGATTTTACGGCACAATTATCATACAATATACAATCATATCACAAACAATGCATCAGCAACGGATATCAATGCTTCTTTTAAATGTATGTTTAGTCAGTATAGTCTCATTTAATTTAAAACCGAGCCTTTTAATGAATTGTAAACACTATTCCACTGTGAGAATCACAAGCAGTAACTTCTAGGTTTGGTTGGTTTACAACAACAAAAAATATGTTTATTCCCTCTATTCATTAAAGTGCAATATATCATGCAGGGCCATAGCTAGGAATTCTGGGATCCTTGAAAGAATATTGCTCTGGGCCCCACTTAATTAATTCATACACCCTACTAAGATTTTAATGGTCCCTCTCCAGCTGTGGGCCCCTAATATTATCCCCACCTTTCACCCTCCTATGTTTACACTGGGCATTTTGGACAATCTTACAGCCTTTAATTTTAATTAGGGAATTATTGCGTATTTTGGACATCTGCATCATAAAAAAAAAGCAATGAAAGCTAAACAGAAATGACTTTTTCTTTAAACTGTATTTTATGGTGCTGACAGAAACACTATTTCTTTAGATTATAATGTTTTATGCAACATTTAGATGGAAACATGCCAATATGAGCAAAATCCAGCAGTCCATTCTAACATCTTCATCCTAAACAGCTCCTGATCAGAGAACAAAGAAACTGCCACACAGCCCGAGGGTGGCTCAGTGACTGGGACACACTTTCACTGTAGTGGTGCTTTTTTCCCTCAAAGCCAGAATGTGTATAGTCTGATCACCAGAAAATTGTCCAGGCTGCTCTCCCAGTGACCTTTTTTGCATTTTTCCACCCCATTCTCTATGGAGGGGCACATCAGTGTGACATCAGAGATTACAGGGTGTGGAAAATCCTCTCTTGTTTCACGTTATTGCAGAAATTAAGGATTCAGTTCCTTGAAGTGTCCTCACTGTAGCAATAGCACAGTTTCACAGCAGAATAGCGGTGTAGTAGTTAAGCATGGAGTCCTTGAAAAATCTGCTTTCATTCAACCTCTTGGTTTTTGTGTTTCTTTCTGTGCTGGTTTTGCTTCAATTTCTTGTTTCATTTCAATTTCTGGTTTTTCCTCTTTGCATATGATGGCCGTTTCTTGCCCAGAAATAATATGTCACAGAAGTTTTATGCATCTGTTTGGTATGTTTTTGAGCACAACTATGCAAAAATGACCTGTCTGACTATCAGGAAAAAGGTAGGGCATCGACAAAGGAAGGGCCCATTGAATTTTGGTGCAGATCAATTGTCACTTTCTTTAAAACTGCGACATCAGGCATTGACCTGCAAGGACTCGACTCTCCAATACTCTTGTAATTATAATTATATTAGACATGTGACATTAATAAGCTCAAAACACAAGATCCACTACAATGCTGGAGAACTAAAAGTCATTAAACACAAGTTATGAGTAATATTTACTGGCAGCTGGTCCCAGAAATATACTGTTTTTCACAGTAACC
>OMNN01027120.1:6090-16125 GCA_900302755.1 Chromis chromis
CAGAGGATCGAATCCCACTGTGGCCATTGTTGGGCGCTTGAGCAAGGCCCGCAACCCCTGACTGCTCCCCGGGCGCTGCACCATGGCAGCCCACTGCTCCTGCTACTTGTATGTATAGTAGGATGGGTTAAATGCAGAAGTTGAATTTCCCTAAGGGGATAAATAAAGGTTAAATTATTATTATTAAAATAAGACATATTGGCTCAAAACACATCTGTGCCCAAGTACAGCATCACAGAGCTTCTAGCGTTTAGCGTTGGTGACATGTCGAGGAATATCCCTGCACCGTCATGCTGATGATCATATGCTTACAGAATTATCCTTCATAACAGCACAGGACATTAGCTACCTGACAGTTTTCATGACCAGCAGATTGAATTCATCGACCACATGATCTGCTCTCACTCAGTCCTGTGACTGATCGGCGCAAGAAGTTCAAATGACCGCGTTTGAACCAAACACGGCCAGGTTTGTTTGAACTGCGCCGCATAACGAGGTGTGAAAGCACACTTTAAAAAGCTCAAATCCATTAAATCCAAACAGCTCCACGCGGGTTTCTTGTTGTCCCTCTATTTCTCATACAGGCACATGTTCTCACAGCATGCTCGCGTTAGAAAGAATCCATTTAACTGCCTCGCGTCTCAAATACAGATTGTTTTGTCTGTACGTGTCATCCAGTTCAGAGGGCGCATTCTTACACCGAGACACAGTGAGGCTTCACACAGCAGCCTTGAGCCTCCTCCTTCTCTTCACACATCCTTTTTATATCTCTCTTCCTTGCAGCCAAGTTCTCTTTTTTCACTATTCTCTTCCTGTAATGACTCCCTCCCTTGATTTAAACTTAGCAGCTCTTTCTCGTAATTGCGAGTTTTTTTTTCTGCATGTGTCGCCACCAAAATATCTGGGCTTTTGCAGCCTACTTGATCAAATCTGAGAGTGCATCCTTGAATACTTGCACAAAACTGAACAAAGCCAGCTCGAGTGGCGTTTTCATTCTGTTTTGGCGTCCTCCTGGTGACTGAGGGCTCATAAGCGATCATTTGGTTTCACGCACACAAGAGGTCAGCTATTAATTTTAGCACAAGGCTATTTAAAGCTGTTAAAGTCAGTAGTAAAATTTTAGAATCAATACAAAAACCAAGCAGGGAGCCAGGGCGAGGTGGCTATAGCGGGCGGGTTTATGTTCACACCTCTTGATCTGGGTAATAATTTGTACAGCAGAGCTCTGCACCAGTTGGAGACATGGCAGCAGCCCTCATTAATTCCATAGGAAAGCATTACAGCACACATCCAACTGTCCGTCCACCTGTTAACGCACATTTCAGATCAGCATGTGCAAAAGTATAACACAAAAAAGACACAGAAGTGGGCCTAAAACTAAAATTGAATGCAGAAATTACTAATAAAAGCGTATGCAAATGTGTCTTTCTAAAGCTGTAATTTGCTCATATATATATATATTTAAATATATATTTCAGAGCGCCTGCAATTGTCCCTGCGTCAAGTTGGAAGCTTATTTGCCGGCTGCTTCAAAGTGATGATTTTATATCTAATTTAACCACGCGGCCTGTCATCTTCTGAAATAAACCAGCCCAGAAATTTAAATGACTTCCATTTTCTATCTTGGAACATATCTGACACATGACACAAGCATTTCATTCACGCCTCATAGCTCCCGTCCACATTACATCCTTTTGTCAGAGAAGCAGTCAGACTGTGCAGCTATTGTAGCCCCCCTCTTTTTCCCCCCTCACAAGGGCCTGTACAATTTCAGGCAGCGCTTGCCGAAGAATGCCCCCACCGTCCTAAATGAAATCATTCTTTCTCCTCCAGTCTGTGATCCAGTTAACAACCCAGCTCTGCCAGGAAAAAGACAGAAAGAGATAAGAAAGGCAGAAAAGGAAGAGACGGAGGAATAAAAGCCTCAGATGCCCTTAGCCCTTCCGCGAGCAGCCAGAGACCCCCAACCCCCCAAAAGATCTGCAAGAGCCATGTTGTGAGTCAGTAACAATCAGAACATTCACAGACGTGGCCGCGCTGCCATTTCTTTCCACTAAGATCTATGATTTGCCAAGCGCTCCCTCTGAGAGCGACCAGTAGCCAAGCAAAAAAAAAAAAAAAAGAATCCCCCCCACCATCTCTTCCCCAAGCAGTGAGAACACCCCTGGAGTGCTGAGAAATTGCTCCTGCCATGTCCCCTTCAAATGCGTGTGAATTCCAAATAATGTTCCACAGCCAAATAGCAGTTGGCACGGGGCCGCGGTGAAGGGCTCAAGAGGGACTCGCTCCCACGGAGAGCGGGGGAGGACGGAGATAGTTAGGAGGACGGCATGGGGAGTCCAGTGAGAGACGGCAGACTCTTTAAAATGGGCAAGAAAAAAGCTTCACTGGACAGTTTTATATGCTAAAATGTGTACACGGCCGAGCTTTAACTCTTATTTTCCAGCCGAAGTCCCGTTGATTCGAAGTTCGGTAGCCAATTAACGATTCCTCACGCACTCACCCTTGGAACGTGGCGAAAATATGGCCTCGTAATATTGAGTGGTCACTTGCAGAGCTGCACAACTGCATCCAAAGGGCATAAGAAAGTCCACACCTGCTGTTCTGCAGACTTAATAACTGATAATAATTGATAATGTATTCAGTCCATTAGCCACAGAGCTGCTGTGACTCAGAGTTTCACAGCTAACAGCAGAATGTGGGATTGTATTACACGCATGGAAGTTTTTAAAAAATGGTTAAAGTGTCTCTACAGTGCAATGAACTGAGGTTTAGAGTAAATAGATGTAGGTGAATATAGCAAGTCCAATTTGCATGCAGGAAACTGTAACCGAATGTTTTTGTTGCGTTATCCTACCATGTTTGAACTTTTGATATTTGTAAAAAAGTGAACATATACATCTATAGTTCCAAAAAGAATCACCCAACATCAGCTTTCTTGTCGGGGTTTATTTAAAGGACAGTTGAAGCCACACTTATGTAACTGGTGTCAACAAACCAGTGATACAACGGCCAAAAATGTAGCTCCTATGGATTCAGAAAAGAAGCATTTTCTCCCCAAAAGGTAAGATGAGTTTGAAGGAGTCGTAAAGTCTGCAAAAGAAGGTAACAGGATTTTCTCAGGTGACCAGGGTTGGCATCCCATTTTAAGCCACTTAAGCTTCCTTTTCACTTTTTGTTTCCTTTTGGTTTTCACTTGCCGTTCGGTTAAGTTTAGCCACCTAAAACTACTTGTGCATGGTTAAGTTTTGGAAAACAGCGCAGCGTTGGGTTAAAGTACAACCATTTGACATCATGTTTGAAGCTTTACCTCCATTTTTTGAGCTGCCAGGGTGATGAGTCCCGCTCCATGCAAGATTAGTTGGTTGAAAAGGTAAAGTAAATGTTAATCTGGTACGTCACAATCAAATGTAATCTGGCAGAAAATATGTCACCGAATAGAAAAGCATAACTGGGAAAGTAGTTTTAATATTTTTGGGGGAGACAGAGCTGCATCAGTTTCATTTTTTCACTTGTTTGGTGAGGTTTAGGAAAATAACACGCTTTAGTTGACACTTTTACAGCAATAACTACTTGTTAGGACTTTACTTAAGGGTAGTTGGTTGGGTTTAATAAAATTGCACGGTTTGGCTTTTAAAAAAACAACCCTTTGGCATCATGTTTGAAGCTTCTTGTCATGTCTTGTCAATTTAATATGCAATATCTCATTATAAAGTGCGATGTTACTTTACTGCCTCAGCATCACTGCCTGTATTACTTTACATTCTATTCTATAGCCTTATGCTAGCTTACTTTTTTATTTTCAGTAATGTATCGTACTTATATCTTGTTGAGTTTTCTACATTGACACTTTTAAACATAGGCTAAAAACCCATGTCTTAAGTCTGGCTTTTCTGAGTATATAGTTTGGATTTTTATCTTATCTTATCTTATCTTATCTTATCTGATATCTGTTTACTCAGCTGAAAAGAAGCAACAGTAAAGGTTTTAAACTAAATGGCTAATATGTTGATTTGAACTGTGTTTCTGTTGTATTACAATACCACAGAAGATAGTTTTCCCCTTAACATGTACTTGAGAATGCATTTTAACTGTATAGGAATGTAATTTTTGGGAGGCAGGGCTAAAAGGGCTGCAACACAAGCATTCAACCCAAAATCTATGGCAATACAGTAAACCCAAGCTATACATAGTTTTTGTAACAGGTTCTCTACAGTGTTAGCAATAGGGGAAACCATCTATTACTCTTTCTAGTAACTAAAACATGAACACTTTCGTCACTGCTGACATGGCCTTAATTTAACCTCATTAGCAGCCTCTGAAGTGCACGGCCAGTTTAGTCGCCGCTTGCAGGCTTTTCCACTGTCGGGAATGTCAAGTTCATTTTCAAACATGCTTTATACTTGTAGTGTGCTAGCCAAAGACAGTAAATGTAAGTTTTAATCCAACCAAACATCATTTAGTGAGCCTCTGGCCTCATAATACTAGTCTGCATCGTCTAAAAGAAACAATCACTTTACATTCTGGGTGAGTCTGCCTCGCTGTTAGACTCCATCAGCCCCTGAAGGGTTTATCTCACAGAAGTTGCGCAAAGTTTTCAGAGTGGAAGAGCAGTGCTTACAACAGCTGGAGGGAATCCCTCGAGGAGAAGTGCGAAGGCCATGTTGAATAACTGCTGGGTTGCAGTGCAAGAGTAGGTTATTTGCACTTTGTGTCGCAAGGAAAATAACTTCAAATCAGAATCCAAACTGTATTCCAAACAGCAGTGAGCGAGCTGTCTGCCAAGAGAAAGCCGGACTCCCCGGCACCACACTTCTTTCATTTCACTGTGTTTGTTTGGTTTCCTCCGGTTTAAAACAGCACAGAGCAGCAGGGCTGGTAAACATGGGCTTACTATGTGCAGTTTACTGATGTAGAGTAACAGGATTCATTGACCTCTCTGCCTGGCAGCTGGGGCTGTTAGTGTGTGAACATGCAGTGTGAAGCTGTCAGTGATAGCAGAGGCAGCTACTGAACACACTGAGAAACATGCAGTGTCTATGAAAAGTGTTCACCACCCTTTGGACATTTTCTCCAGTCATTCATTTTTAACATTAAATTGTGATCAATTTAATTTGGATTTTTGGACAAGGCTTTACCTAAAAAAGACTCGTTCATGTCCAAGTTAAACCAGATTTCTACAAAGTAATGTCACTTAATTAAAAATGTAAAGTAATAGATTGCATAAGTATTGACCCTCTTTAAAGTGACTCACCTTATTCAACACAGTTGCAGCCAATTGGTGCTAGAAGTCACACATTTAATGAAATTAAGATCATCTAAGGGCAGTAAATATCCTGAATGAAGACACCTGCTGTATATGGAAGGTCCAGTCACTGATGAATCACTACTCCCGGTTACAAGTACTTCATGAAGACAAAAGAACGTTTCAAGCAACTCCCTAAAAAGATTATTAAAAAGCATAAGTCAGTGGGAGGTAAAGGAGATGTCCAAGTCTCTGGATATTCCTTGGAGTACAGTTAAATCCATCATTAGGTAATAGAAGGAATATGGCACATAGGGCGGGACGTCCTCAAAAACTGAAGGTGGCCACCAAGACACGTATGACTCCTTACAAGCGAGTATTTGTTGTGGGGATGTTGTGTTTGTAATGATGTCTTGCGTTTGGTGTCTGACAAACATAGCATTTAGTCTGATGGCCAGAAATCTCAATCTTGGTTTCGTCAGACCAAAGAACTTTCTTCCAGTTGACTTCAGAGTCTCCCACATGCCTTCTGGTGAATTCTAATCAATATTTAATATGAGCTTTTTTTTCTTCTCAACAGTGTCTTTATCTTTGCCACTCTCCCATAAAGCTTTGACTGGTGAAGAACAGGCAACAGTTGTTTAAACAGTCTCTCCAGTCTCCTTCAGAGGAGTCATAGGTGTCTTGGTGGCCTCCCTCACCCGTCCCTTTCTTGCTCGGTCACTCAGTTTTCAGGACGGCCTGCTCTAGGCAGGTTTATGCATTTGCTATATTACTTCCATCTCTTAATAATGGATTTAATTGTCCTCTAAGGGATATTCAGTGACTTGGACATCTTCTTGTATCTGCCCCCTGACTTATGCTTTTCAATAACATTTTCACTAAGTTCTTGGAGCGTTGTTGTGTGACTGGACCTTCCAGATACAGGCGTCTTTCTATTACAATCACTTGAGACACTTTCACTGCACTCAGTTGATCTCCATTTTGCTAATTGTGTGAATTCTAGCACCAAGTGGCTGCACCTGTGTAGAATTAGGTGAGTCTCTTTAAGGGGGGCGGATTTTTATACAGTCACTTATTTTTGCATTTTATATATTTAATTAATTTACATTATTTTGGAGAAAGACTTAGTTTTTGTAAATTCTTGTAAAAACAAACAAACAAACAAAACAAAAAATTATGTCCACCATGATTCGATGTTTAAAAGCAATAAAAGGGGAAAACTTAATAGGCGGTGAACAATATATAAGCAGGGGTAGCCAACTCTGGTCCTCGAGGGCCACTATCCTGCATGTTTTAGATGTTTCCCTCTTCCAACACACCTGATTCAAATGATCAGATCATCATCGAGCTCTGCAGAAGCCTGATAACGATCCCGATCATTTGAATCAGGTGTGTGTTGGAAGAGGGAATCATCTAAAACATGCAGGATAGGGGCCCTCGAGGACCAGTGTTGGCTACCCCTGATATATAGGCACTGTATCTCCACCAGGAGGAAAGGTAGCATGTAAAGTGGAGTCTAAGCTTTAGTGCTGAAATGATTGATTGATCCACTGATTGGCAAACATATTTTGATTCCAGATTGGTAAATGTGGATATTTTGACTGTTATAAACTGCATATTGTTTGATTTTGGACTTTTAGTTGAAAAAAAACAAACAGTTAATGACTTACTTGGACTTTATATCTCCAGACTAACTTATGAAATAGCATTAGCTGCAGCTCTGCTAACAAGCTTTGATTCCAGCTTGTTAAATGTGGATATTTTGGCTGTTATAGACTGAATATTGTTTGATTTTGGACTTTTGGTTAAAAAAAACAACAACAAATGACTTACTTGGACTTTATATCTCTAGATTAACTTATAAAATAGCATTAGCTGCAGCTCTGCTAAGCTGTGCACGTTTAATCTCAAACACAAATGAGTTGCAGACATGGTTAAAATCGTCATATTAATACGAGGTTACATGTAAAACGTAAGCCACTTCCTGTTCAACTATGTAGGTATAAAGTACCAGCATCTATCAATGCCAAGCTGTTCTCCCACTTATAAGTCATCACCGAGTTGAATTGAATTAAATTACAGAGCTAAAAAAAGAATCCGAAGCACTCAGAATACACTTGGACTACACATAAGGGTTCCAGTCCAGCATTCAAGGCTTCGTAACTCTTCAGAACAAGACCACAACTGCGGGTTTAGGACGTGTGCAAACCTTTGTTTGAATTCGCTTCAGCTACGGTCTCATATCTCAGTGGCTATAATTTAATTCAGAACATTTTGTTGTTTTGAATGGTCTCTGTGCTTAAAGGCAAGCAGCTAAAACGAACCCCAATGTGCATGAAACAAGATACAACTGCTTTGAGAACTCAATAAACATGCTGTAATAAACCACCCATTGTATCCATTATTCTTGAGGGTACTGTCCGCCTCACCACAAAAGTTCCAATGTGCCCAAAAAAAAACCCCCATGTGATGCTGGAAAGAACCCTGCCAGCAGTGGTTGCAGCGGCAATAAGATAATACTCATCTGATAAATTATCTCGGTGCATAATACGACTACTAGAACAGTCGTATGAAAAAGGCTGAGAAATTACAGCCAAAGTATTAATGCGATCGAACAGTCAGACTGGGGAGTGGAAGTGTGTGATTTTGTGTGTGATATCGAGGTCAAACAGAAAGTGGATTAATCACTGTCACCTGCATTAGGCGTCGCGGCGATTTGGATGCTAAGTACAATCCTCCGCCATAGATCTTTAGTTAGAGTCGCTTGGAAGGACCACACAAACTCCACTTATGACAAATAGGACCCATACATTAACTGTAATTTTATGCAGTGCCAAGTTAAGAGAAACAGCCACACTTTTTTTTTTTAGCAGCTCAGCAGGAGGGGGGGACAAATTGCTCGTAGATCTTTGGAGCTGCTAAAGCGAGAGGTTGGTTTGTTTTTGAGCATCAGCACAATTTTGCCTTTTTATTCTCTCTCTCTCTCTCTCTCCATCTTTCTAAAGGGAAATGTTTTTAGCTCTCACACATTTCTCAGACGTTAAAAATAATGCTTGTTTATCCATCACAGCAATGCCAGAGGAAAGAGGTCCGTGTGAGCATGGAGGAAGGGCTTTAATGGTTTTGTTGGCACAAGAAACTGAAATCTATACAGATATTTTATATATAAAAGCTGTACAAAACATTTTGATCATGCTGGATCTTTATCAAGTCATATTAAGAGCACAAACTAAGGTGTCAACTACATTTAGGTGTTCAGTTTCATCTTCTTTTTAATATCTGTCTGACTTGTAAAGTAAAAATGGTCATTTTTCTCACTATCTAAGAGTGAGATGAGATGATGTGCATGGTTTCTATAAATACTCACTATTAACAATCAGGCAACTTTGCTGTAAAGACAAGACTATTTGTTTGTTATTGAATGAGAAATCCAAGGATTTTACCAGAACTTACCAGAACTTGTGTCTAAGAAATGTTATTTTCCCTTTCATGATCTATTTTCAGAGCTATTTTTCTTGTCTTTTGAACTAATCTGCCATATGATTACACTCATACCCCTCCCTCGCTAATATTCGCATGGTTCTTTGTGTAGTTTTTGTAAATATCTGTCTGACTTTTAAATTAAAAATTGACAATTTTTCACCATCTAAGAGTGAGATGAGAAGATCTGCATGGTTTCTATAGATGATCACTCCTATGGGGGGCAGTGGTGACGCAATAGGTTAAGCCCCTGACTCCTGATCAGAAGGTCAGAGGATCGTACCCCACTGCGGCCACTGTTGGGCCCTTGAGCAAGGCCCTTAACCCCTGACTGCTCCCCGGGCGCTGCCCACTGCTCCTGCTATGTATAATCGGATGGGTTAAATGCAGAGGTTGAATTTCCCTAAGGGGGTAAATAAAAGTTAAATTATTTATTTATTATTTATAAATCTGCCATATGATTACACTCACACCCCTTCTGAGTTAATATTAACATCAAATCCTCAGAATTACAGCATGTTGCTCAACATTACGGCAACCTACAGCGAGCCAGCTAGTCAGCCAGTGAACCGAAAAGAAAAAAGAGGGGGAGAAAAAAGAAAAACACAACTATAAGGGCTATAAGTGGGTCAAGTTGAGCCTGCTGGGGAGGAGGCGTCCAGCAGGATTCCAGATGCGAATGGGGGTGGTGGTGGTGGTGGGGGTTCTCCTTACAGGCAAGGGGTCGACCCTGCAGCATGTAGCCCCAATGAAAACCACGTGTGGCCCGGGGAGAAGGTTCACTCCTGAAACCAGATGTGCACCGGCTCAGGTGTCACTCACTTTGTGATCTACTTCCCCATCTGACTGACTCACAGCCGAGCGTTCGCTCGCTCTCAGGCTTCCTGCGTCAACTGTCGGTCGGCCAACGCCACAAGACTGATTCCCGACTTGAGAAACGCAGTGATTAATGGACATGTAAGGTTTGGAAATTGCTAAGTATGTGTTTTCCATGCAACAGTGCTTGGATATGACCTAATCAGCCCAGCATAGACTGTATTCTCTTCGTGAAACCCCCTTTGGGTATAGTGTGGAATGCATTTGGCCGTTCAATCCGTTTTATCCGTCAATTTTATTTTATTTTATTTCCCATTGGCTTGGAAAAAACAGAAAATAATGGCATGTGGTTAGTTCTAAAGAAATGACAAAGAAAAGAAGCTCTGACAGAAACTCAACCACTGTACAGCTAATTATGTTTTCACTGACAGGTAGTGTCATATGAAAGATTTATTTATTTAATCTGGTAGGAAGCCACTTCTTATTGTTTA
>OMNN01027124.1:0-13293 GCA_900302755.1 Chromis chromis
ACTGTACGGTAAAACCCCAGACCTGTGCACTGACTCCCCAGCCTCCAGCCCGGCCTCTGGCCTCTCCCTGCCCTCCAACGCTCGGCCCTGGCCTGCCTGTAGCTCATCAGCTGGCAGCAAGGACACACTGAGCTGCCAAAGCATGACCAGTCTGCACACCAGCTCTGAGTCCATTGATATGCCGCTGGGCCACCATGGGCCCAAGGTTACACGAACCGGCAGTGTCAAGTCCACCCTGTCTGAGGGGTGAGTAACAGGGAATACGATTGGGAAGAATCGTATTCATTGTTTCATTTGAGATCAGAGACAAAAAGTGTATCCCCCTAACATATAGTCATACAATGCAGAAGAAGCCTAAATAATAATAATAATTAATAACAGTGATGATAAGTAAAAATTCACTCATTCAGCACACAGTTTGGTTGGATTTAAGTTTATTTTTCTGGCATGGTTTTAGGACTATTAAAAAAAAGTCGGCAAAAATAATAACAATATCAAAAATCCAAATTCAAATTGTACCAATGGTAGTTTCCCCATATGATATCACAGCATTGATTTAATGAGTCTAACCTTTTCATTGACCAGATACCAGTATAATAATTTCTGAAATCCACATTACAGTTGACAGTTTTACAACACTATTAATGTTGGATCCAAAGCCATGGCAGAAAAAACACCACAGTAAATTCAGATCATTTCAGATGTGCATTTCCATAAGAAGTCCTTTTCAGGGTGTTTCCATTGTTTCGTCCACACACTCTGCATGCAATACATCACAGACCATAGACAGCAGGGCACACATTTATTTTCCCTTACTAGTTAAACTGTATGTCTCAAAAATGAAACAATCAATTTAAATACTGCTTGTGTTTTCTATTTGTTGTCTGTTGTACTGAGATGCATTAGAAATGTTTTCTCCATTGTGTATGTCTTTGTGTGTGTGTGTCAAAAAGTCAAGTTTGTACAAAGTGACCAGTTCTTTCCCCCCCCCAAGTCTTTTTCTCATGTATCACAAAAACAAATGTTTTCTGGTGTTCATCTAATTCGCTCATCCTCTGTGTTTTAACAGCATGCCTCTTGACAGAAACACGCTTCCCAAAAAGGGACTGAGGTACAACACATTTGCAGCCAGATCCCATTTGTTCAACTCTTCTTCCTTTATTCGCTCACATAGATCATAAGTACATTTGCATGAAAATAATCACTTCGATATCAGATGTGCTTTCCTTGTCGTCGTACATGTGCCATTGTGGGGCACCACCTATAGCAGTGATTCCCAACCAGGCATTACTGTGTCCTATAGGGTACTAATGAAATTGCATGGAAAGAGTGTGGAAAAGTTAAACTAACATGTATCCTTATATTTAGTCAGTTATAACACCTAGTCATAAGTACGTAGTTAAACAGCAATCAAATGTATGATTAAGTTAGTTAAAAGGAATAGATGCACTTTTAGAATTATTAGGTTAAAGTAATGGATGAATGGTGAAAGACAAGGACATGAGACAGATCCAAATAGTTAGATAACAGGCAGTTTCATCCTTTCTGTTTCCAGTGTGGTGTAAGACCCACACAGGAGTTTTTAAAGGCCTCTAAGAAGTACCCTATGCTGGACAAATTGCTTCTTCTCTGAAAGCGACCCAGTAAGAGGTTCTACAGGGTAGTTGTTGCAGTCGGAACACGTACAAAAGTTCAGGCTGCCTTAAAATGCCCTGTGTGTTTTTGCGGTAGAAAACCTATAGTTCCCCTAAAGTAATGAATATATGACTGCAATATGTAGCCAAAGTAACTGATAAAAGATTAAAATGAAGTAATAGATAAACACTGAGAATAATATAAGAGATTTACAGCTGAACTAGTTGCTCCAACATAGTTTGAAAATGCCAACTGACTGTAATTTAAAAATCACAGATAAAGAATTAAAGTAGTTAGATAAATGCTTGAAATATACAGGTAATAATGAAGGAGTAGTTATACCTGATAGGGCTGCAGATGTACAGTTGACTTAAAAGGTAGGGGACCATTGGTCTATAGAAAAGTTTGTCATTAACTGATGCAGTATTTACACTGCTATACTAAATTGTGTCTTATGCACCTTTATTTTTTTCACCTAATCCTAAAACCACATATTCTGAAATCCAGTTTAGCTTTTGACTCTCTTTAATTAAGGCAAAATACTAATTGCAGTATGAAACCTGTCTCAGGTGATCAGGCAAGAGTGTGTTTTTCCACGTGCATGTCTCTGTGTGCATCCTATTCTCACCTCATGCAAAGTTAGTAATGTGGCAAACGCAGCCACTATGACAGAGCAGTTCTTCCTCAGCTCCATAAAATGGCCTAAACCTCCCTATAACATTTGCTCTGTTAGCTGAAGGGGGGGGCGGAGTAGAATGAATGTTTTGAATTTAGTTGGGACTAAAGGGACAAAGACAGAAATAGATTAGCCATTCATCACAGTGGCACAGCCTCTCCAGCCAGCTATACAGCGCTGCTACAGAAAGGCTGCAAGGGGCATGCTGGTTTCAGACCATTCTTTCATTTCGATGGCATTTGGTGCTGATGCTCTTTTTGGAGCCTGTAAGCATCTGATCTCATACTGCGCTTTATGCCTGCAAGAAGTGGCGCTCAGTTCAGACTGCAGTGTTTTCCTCTCAACAGTTTTCTGAGCGCAATTTTCCATGTCTTGTCTGTTTTCATCTCATATCTGCCAAATAGCTCCAGATCTTTACATTCCCTACAAGAGGAGCTTAGATTCAAAAGTTGCCCCCTTTAGTCATATACAGTAAATAAGCGGGCTGGTCCTGCTGATGAGCATTTTGTTAGCACCAAGTATACAGAGTCAAACGCTGACCCTTGGATATTTAAGTCTGTTCCATTCCAACTCCAGTGAGAGGCGAATGCTGCGGCGTCATGCCATTCAGTCCACTCTTAGACACCCATTTGCTGGTGGAGAGAATACGAAGCTCAGCCAGAGGACTGGAGCGGGGTCAGATGTGACAAGCGTAGTAATGGGGGCGTTGGAAGGAAGACGCCGCTGAAAAGGGATGAGTGCAAACTCAATTATCATCCTCAGAGGATTAAATATGGCCGATTGTCATGCGTTGTGATAAGGAGGCCTTCTGCTGCCAAGTTACTTTAGAGTTGGGGAAAAGAAGCGATGAATGGCAGTGTCTGTGTGTTTGGCAGCTTTGAGCCTGAGCAGTGTGTGTGTATATATATTTATATATGACTGAGAGTGTGTAGATGCATGCATGTGAATGTCTGTGTGGTATGATTGCATGTCTGTTTTGGCATCTGCTCACAAGCTTCTACTATGTAGCTTCACTGCCACAAAACTTCACCACTTGAGCTTCGGAAAATCGCTTCTTTGCCTTGAGTTTACAGTGTGTTTGCGGGTTTTAGGTACCCTCCGTCCTCGCGGCAGACATCTCATGAGGAAGGGAAGGAGTGGTTGAGGTCTCATTCGACAGGAGGCCTTCAGGACACTGGCAGCCAGTCTCCACTGTCTCCTCCAGGGGCTTCGTGCACCACCACAGGAAAATACCACTACTCCAACCTATGTGAGTCCACAGGAGTAAAACTCTAATTGTATGTAAAATGTGTGTAAATCTTTAAAAAGATGGCCATAAAAAGGATCTTTAAGACGTACTGTATGGTTAAATAAATCATTCTTTCGTGCATGAATCAATAATATCTGAGCAGATCATTATTTAATTTCCAGTTTTAAGTGGGTTCTGCATAAATGATTGATCACTAATGCATTTTACACGTGCAAAAATGTGACCGGGTAAATGTAATAAACGGAGAATAAAACATACCAGCACTAATCTAGGTTTTCTTCTCTCCTCTGTGCAGTGAGCCCCACCAACATCAGCCAGTATAACCTTCCACCAGGCAGCAGCAGCATGAGCCGCTCCAACAGCATCCCCGCCCAGGACTCCTTTGACCTGTACGGAGAAGGTCACCCACTGGGTGGCAGTGCAACCTCCCTGGAGGACAGAACACGAGCCATCAGCCGCTCTGGCTCCTTCAGAGACAGCACTGACGAAGGTAAGACGCGCTCTCGGACACACTCTCTTTTAAATGATCTGTGCTCCAAAAGTGACCCAACCTCCCCGCTGAGAAGCTGTTAGAAGTAATTTAACCACCGCATTCACCAAAGCAAAGTCCCATCAGCCATGGAGGGCTTTAATACCAGATTTAATGAGCTCTCACTGTGTGTTCATTCTGTGAGTGACTTAGTTGATAGGTCACTCTTTTCCGGTCTTTTTGCGGGTGATGTAAGAGGCATTGATTGCATCCATATACTGTAGAGGTCAACTTTTTAACGGGCAAATCGTGTTTTTTTTTTCACTGCTCTTTAAAACTGTTCATGTCTTACTTCATTTGGATAAGTTAGCACAACAACCGCTGATCAGTCCGCAGAGTAATCAGTAGTAGATGATATTTAAAACGATTCAGCTCACAGTGTGAACTCACAGCTCAAGGTCTAAAGTGATTTTGAACAGTATCTGTAGCATTAGTCCAGGTTTAACATGATCACTCACTTGTTCCTTGTCTCTGTCTTACAGTCCATGGCTCTTCGTTGTCTCTGGTCTCCAGCACATCATCATTGTACTCTGCGGTAAGTAGCTCAGGGGTGTAGGTTTGGTGTCCTACCCAGTAAAACACCCCCAATAATAACAAAAACAAATATCAAACAGCAAATTAGGATAAAATGGGCAGTTGTTCTTTTCATAATAATCTGGGGGAAATAGTCACTATAAATCAATAGATATATATAGACATTACAGATATTTTACCTCCGATTATGCAGTAGTGGTGACAGTATTTTAATCAACCCTGAGTAGTGTCAACATCTTCCTCTCAGTCTGTATGGGGTCCAACAGCTAACACCGCCCACACAGAGCAGCCTGTAGAAACCCAGGGCAAAATAAGTCCACTTAGGCCTCGATGCTATCACCTGCTATTTTCCAGCAGCTCCTCTCTCCTGTCTTTTGGCAGCTACACAGTAAGAGGACACTGTTTAGAGGGATTATGGCTAAAAAAATCAATCTGACACAAAAGTGGAGGAGACAAAAAAAGGATTTTGAAAAGCGAGGTGAAGATGCTCATTGCTGATGTGCTGAAAGTCATTACAGGACAAGTGTGCTTCACACTGGTGGGCACATCAGGTGATGTGAGGAAGTCTGGCTTTAAGGATTCTTTATTTGTCTACACATTTGTTAGAATCAAGTTGGTTTTGCTATTTTTTCCAGCGGTTGCATTTAAGACAAGGTTAAACTGATCTTTAAGCTGTTTTTAAAAGTCATTTCCAGTGAAAATGTTTAAAATGAGTAGAAAAGTAATGCCTGAAATCATTCTGTTGAGAAAAGTCAGAAGAAAATCAAAGCATTTCTCTACCCAGTGATGCAATGTAGGATTCAATCCCACTTTCCCTCTCAGTCGGTGATGTCTGGTCTGTTTCTGCAGAAACAGAAAAATAACTTTCCATAGCTGCATGCTTCCAAAGTAACTCCAGCAGATAAGACTCTGGACAATTGTTCTAATAGCACAGGCAGTGCTCCAGTCGTCACGTTCAGTGAGGCGGCAGATTAGTTTTAGGAAGAAGAATCGATTACCACACACTTCTGCTTGTTTCCAGCTGCACTCGCAAGTTGCAAAGCAAAGGCCTGGATGAATGATGGAGATAGTTTTGTTTACAAAGTTTTCCCTCAGGTCGATTTAATTGGTTTGTTTTGTGGTTATTATAAACCATTTCCCTTTTTGTTTTCTGTCAGATTTGATCCACTTTACCGCCATTGATATTTTCTGTCACTTTAATCTCATTTTAATTCAGCTTTGGCTGGGGTCTCTCAGCTTTTGCATTTAAATGCTTCTCATGCTGTATATTTCATTTCATTTTTAAAGCGTACTTGATTGAACACATCTCACAGAGCCAGTAATGAAATGTTTCTAAACTATGTTTGTTTCTTTCTTACAGACAGAGGAAAAAGCGCACTCAGAGGTAAGGAGAGGGAACACTGTGTCCATCTGTCTGTCTGCATGTTTGCTTCCTTTTAGTGCCTTTCCTCTGTACTTTAACGTAGTTAAAGTCAATTAGACCTTGAGGCTTCTTGGTACAACCACTGAGCAGCTCTGCAGGTGAGGGTAAGTGCCTTGCTAAGAGCAGCTCAAGGGTAGCTTGTCACCTACCGGATTAGATATTTGCTTTTCGTGGGATTCAGTCACACATGTCATGTGCATGTAGTACTTTTCTTTAGTTGCCTGCTGGCTGTTGTTCTGTGTCTGGATGTCTTTTTGTTTGTGTGTCTTTCTGTTGCTCAGCGAGATGGTCTGTCTATGTCAATCAAAGCACAAACAGTGATATTTATTGCTAATCATTTTGAACCAAAAACTGTAGAAGCATACAGCTGTTTAATGTGGATAGAATGGTATCAAGTTCTCCAATGAATCAGGTTAACTCTATGTTGCATTGCTTTTTATAATCATACATTGATTTCATTCTGACCATAAATAACATACTGTGCTACATAGCTTATTTATTTACTCATTACAAAAACTGACACTATACGCATGCCCCAACTTTTAGCTCTTTTTTCTTTCAACAGTCCTGTTCAGTTTATCACTGATTCTTCTTTGATTTTCCAGCTCCACGGTTTAAGTTTCTGATTTCTGTTAGAAGCTCTTTTCTCTGTCCATGTTTCTTAGTGCTGCAAGCTCAAGTTTGGATCAAACAGTAATGGCAAATACATTGTACTGTTCTATTTTATTCCTGCCAGATGGATGGAGTTTTATCATTTAGGACAGCTCAGTCAGTGCAAATTAACAATGATGGACCACAATGACTGTGCAGTGACACACATTTGATGGGTAGCTTCATTTCTCAAAAATGTGTCTTTTCTGAATCACGTGCCAGAAATGTTGTTGCCACGGACGACGACAACCATCAGTCCAAAGGAATGATGGAGGCGATTTCATTGGTATTTTTTGAGGATTCTCAACGGACGAAAATTGTATATCTTATCTCATAAAATGTCAAAACAGCTAATGAAACGTGTTGAAAACAATATTCTCTTTTTCACTGTCAGCATATCTGCAAATGTCTTGTTAATTCTACTGTTATAGTAATTCATACTGGCATCCAAGTATAAACATAAACACTAAAGAACCTTTTCCAACACTCATACCCCTTTTCCACCAAGAAGAACCAGGTGTTAGTTCGGTGCTGGTGTTTAGTTGGTTCAAGCCTCGTTCCTCCTAAGAACCTGTTTGCTTTTCCATTGGCATGGAGCCAAGTTGGAGCTACGCCATTATGTCACCATAAAACGACTACGCTTGCATCGATTCCATAGCAGTTAAACAAACACATTAAGTTGATGATAATATCTATGTTTATCTTTATAGATGGTCTTAAGGTTGCACGCTACAGCAGTTTGTGCAAAACTTCCATGTGTCCCGGAAGTCATTCCAATACATCTGTGATCGGACCAGGGACATCCTGGAGAAAAAGGACACAAATTACTGCTTGTGTGTCCCTTTCCACTGTTGATTGTTGGTCACGATAACCCAGACCCTGACGTACTCTGTGCTTAGCTCTGGCCCAGCAAAGAGTTTTTAGCACCTGGAGTCGGTGCTTAGGTGGTGGAGACACAAAGAACTGGTGCTAAGTCAGGCTCTGGCTCCGAACTAGCACTGGAACCAGCTCGGTGGAAAAGGGGTATCTGTCACTAAGCATGAGCCTCTCTAGTGTGAAAGAAACTAAAAGTACTTTCTTGCACTCGTGTTGTCCACTTTGGTAAACTGAGACATCTGGCACTTCCGTTATTATATAAGAAACAATATCAGGTATTTGCAAATATTGTTTGACCCAAATCAGGAATACTTGTCTTAATCTCTTTGCTTTGCTGCTCAAAGTCTAACCATGAGAGAACTAGTGCTGTGGCTTGTTGATAACCTCTGTCTCTCCAGCCACATCAGTACATGCTGTTTGACGGAGGCATGCAACATAGCGTTAATTTTTACTCTTTTCTTTTCAATCAAGGGCCAAACAGTCCAAAATTCCACGGTAATCCCCCACTCTTTATGTTCACACTCACTCCAGTGTCTTTTTACACCATGTACCTGCACAGTTTTTTGACATCAAAGTTATCAAACATGGGAGTTGCAAGTTCAACACCTCTTTACAGCACTATCAGTATTTCAGGAGCGTTAACCAAACATTCACTTCTGCTCTCTTTTTTTTTTTCTTCCCAACCAGCAAATCAGAAAGCTGCGCCGGGAGCTGGACGCCTCTCAGGAGAAGGTGGCGACCCTGACGTCTCAGCTGGCTGCCAACGTGAGTTTGTTTATTTCAAAAGACGCCGTCAAAACAAGCGGCCTCATTTGCATGATAACCTGCTGTCAAAGAGCTTTTAGAGAAAGCACTGCCTATCGAAGCTCTGGAAGGAATATAAATCTTTAAGACGCCCACTAATTCCTTTTCTCTGTGTTTGAAGCCACCATGCATGTATTTAGGCTTTTGGTTGTTTGATTTGGTTGGTGCGTATGTGTGTGTGTGTGTGTTTTTGTGTTCTTGTCCCTTGATGGGATGTTTTCTTGTGTGTGTGTGTGTGTGTGTGTGTATCGTAAGATTTTCTCTTTGCTTTTGTCTCAGCCGGTGGGGTTTCAGCGAGAAAAGGAGCCTCTCCCAAATTCAACCAAGCAGAGAAAATCAAATAGAGATAGACGGCTGAGGAAAGAGAACAGGGAGATGAGGATAAGTGAATCTAGACTCGAGTGCGTCATGCGTGGGTGAAACAGAGTGAGATACAGAGACCTCCAACCCCCAGACAAAGCCTTTGAGCTGAGATGCAGATAGATCGACAAACTCCAGCATCTGACTGGGCTCCCCACACACACACACACACACACACACACTCAATGCCAAGTGCCTGATCAAGCGTGGAGGCAGACAGGGTCTTTGCTTCAGTCCGACGCTTTGATCACAAAGTTGTGCAAAGCTGAAACTGAAGGCTGAAGTGCTGGCAAACTTGACGAATGGAAGAGGAACGCATTACTTTACAGAAGAGTTACAGTGGAACAGCTCTGTTTATGTTTCGGTGCCCAAAGGAATAATCCACCATTACTCTAAATCAACCTTCCTGTGCTTTGTGTTCTCTGGGGCCATGGCGGTTTCACATCATCAGTGGTGTGAGGAATTTTTCAAAGTCTGACAAAATGATTCATACATATTTAAAACGTCATTTGGCTACATTATGTTCCCATCTTTCCTGTGTGATAGTTAAACCATTTTGCAAAATTACAGTTTTATGCAGAGGTTCTTGCTTTCGGATTCATTCGCCAGCTGTTTCAGTACAGTTAAAAACTTCTACTATCAAACTTTCAGACTGCAGAAATGTTATATTTCGTGTTATCAGATATCAAATATATCAGATTATAGGGTGTAATATCAACAATACTACACCTGACGATGTTTGCCTGGAGCATTAGAACTGTGAAAATATGGCAAATATCAAAAGTACATTAACAGCATTTCCAGCTATGTGTCACAATAATATGATTACCATTTTCAGTTAACAACAAGTACTTTAAATGCTAAATGGTCTGCATTTATATAGCGCCTTACTACCTTCTACCCTCAAAGCGCTTTATAATGTTTCTCATTCACACATCAGTGGCGACAGAGCTTCCATGCAAGGTGCCTGCCTGCCATTGGGAGCAATTTGGGGTTCAGTGTCTTGTCCAAAGATACTTTGGCAGGTGGACGGGCTCGAACCGCCAACCTTACGATCAGTGTACAGCCCGCTCTACCACCTGAGCCACAGCCGCCCCACTTTAAAGAATTACAGTCTGAGATAATGCCATATTGCTCAGTGACTTTATCAATTTGAGGATCAGCTTCTTCGCTGCAACTGTTCTGTGTTCAGTTGATGTTAGCTTAGTGGACCGGCTGGAGATGTGGTCAGCTTTGTGAATCCCTTGTTTTGCCCTCACTGGCTTTGTTAACATATTCCTCTTTTATCCTACATTTATCCATCACCTGTCCTGCTTACATTAAAAGATGCTAATGTTCAGCCAGCTGATAACAGTCACTAAATACTTCCAAAACTACTTGTTAAACCATAATGTCTTTATTCTTTTTCTACATGTTTTAATATTTGACTCACTTCACCTCACACCTCTGTAGAAACAGCAGAACATAGAAGTGGAATGAATTCAAAAAATTTTATTTTTTTTGCAGTATAACAAAGTTTAAATGCCTGTCGTAGAAAAGGATCAAACATAGGTCGAATTTCTTTGATTGTTTATATTTACAAAAAATTAAAAATCTACAATATACAACATTTTTCCAACTGTCCACAAGTGTTACCAACACTGGATACAAACAGAGGCTCTACATACTGTAGATATTTCACTTTCCCACCTCAACCTCTTGCCGGTCCGGGGACTCGATGTTACAGTTTCTGGCTCTGATGTTTGGTGGCATTTAGACAATTAAAAATAAATAAATAAATAAATAAATATCATGTCTTTCAAACACACCAGCAGCTCTCATGGTTATAATTTGTTTTCAATTACTGATACAGTATATAATGAGTAATTGATTGTGTTTTTAAATTAGCTTCCCCAATATAACTCGTGCTTGTAATACAGAGATTGGGAGTGTAGCCGGCATGACTCAAACATGAAGCACTGCACACTCAGCTATGACTGTACATCACAGCGGGCTACATTCTCAGGCTTTATAATTCACCAGCAATGAAGCCAATTTAGAGTCTTGATTTAAAGAGGCCTTAAAAGACATGAGTCACTGTCACAGGTGTCTAGTCTGTAGATGACAGCAGCCTCACAGCTCCAGTGGGTAGTTTGCACCCACAATATGTGCGTACAGCATGGTGAACATCTCCAATTCTTACAGTGCCTTTACAGTTCAGTGTGTTTATAGTGAAGAAAGAGCCTCTTGAGGCAGCATCATTATCAACAGTAATGTGCCAAATAGTTTTTCCAACTGCATTACAGTGATGTGTAATCAGTGGCTGAATTATGTTTTGTTTGTTTTTGCCTCATTTATGATCTGCAACAGAAGAGGTAGTTGTGGTAGATGGCCGAAGGTCGGGGTTTGTATTTAAACTCCTGTTTGTGGTTAGGATCAGGAAACATGTGCACTGGATAAGAATAGAGAAATTAGTAGTTGTGATGTCTTAAGCCACCTTAAAGCAAACCATGATCTTTCCCTAACCAACTGATGTGGGTGCCGAAACCATAAAAAGTTCAATAATACAGTATATTATGGCAGAAAATAATATGTTATCAGTGAGCATATTACTGATGCATTCATCCATCCATCCATTATCTATACACCGCTTAAACCTCTGTATGGTCGCAGGGGGGCTGGAGTCTATCCCAGCTGATTCGGCCGGAGGCAAGGGACACCCTGGACAGGTCGCCAGTCTATCACAGGGCACTGATACATTCATCCATCCATTATCTGTACATTATCTGTACGCAGAATCAACATATTAGAAACATGTTAATTATCAATGTCACCAAAACATAATCTTGCTGCAATTATATTTCCTGCAGAACGCATCTGCTATTGTGTTTCAGTTGTATAGAAATAGTATTTCATGGAGGTAGAGTTGCTCTGTAGCACGACATTTGAAAGCATTGAAAACATTAACAGGCTCCAAGTAATTGCTGACATTAATGTGTGATGTTTCCATAGCTTATGTAGATTCTGGTTTATCCCACTCCAGCGTGTCACCATATGTTTTGTTGATATTGACCAGCCCTCTACTGGGACAATTAGTGCCAAAACATAAAGGTAACACAAAAGGCTGCCAGTGTCATGCCATCCCGCGCCAAGCCACATGTAAACACACGCACAACAGAAAGCCATATGTGGTGTGCTGTTCGTACTCTAGTGGGATTTGAAATGAATTTTTTTTTAAAACAAAAAAAACAGACACATCTCTGGCTGTGTTGTTCTGGAACTCCATCACACTGTACCTACATGACAGCATGGTGGGCTGCTGCTGCTATAAGCTTGTCTCATCCTCCCTGTGGGGAGTGCGACTCTATGTAAATATCAGTATCAGGAGCTTTCAAATGTTCTCCACCCACAGTCCAAAAACTCAGTGTGGAGTGTGCAAGACATGCCAGAATCGTCACTTTATCATCTCAGCCCACACTGTGACATGTAGAAAATATATACGTGTGCATAAACCTGCACAGAAGCAGATGATTACAAATGTATACCCAAAGACACAAGTGTCCTTAAACATGCAAGCGCAGTATAATTTTTCAAGTTCAAATACTTCATTTACACACACACACAGGCCTTAATGTGCACATAAAAGTTGCATATTGTCACCACAGAAAGAAAAACTGGTATTTCACAAATGACAGGCTCTCAGGAAGAAGGTAGTCTAATTTTTAAAGTCGCTTTGAAAGTGTTTGACTTCTTATTTCCTAATTCCTTTGCCATTTATTCTTTAAAGTGTATATAGAGTGTAAAATAAAAGGTCACTTCCATTTGGGTGGGACTTCAGTTTAATGCATATTTGACATTATGTTGTGGGTGTAAAAAGCAGCCTCGAGCAGCAAAATGTTGAGGTATCTATAATCCTTTACCTACACTTTAATGATGAAAGTCATAAAATCAAAGTCGTAATAGTGGCAAAAGGTTTATTTTAAGCCTGCAGAGGGAAGCTGTCATGTTTCACTCTTTAGTCACTGGATGCTTTTTCATTTCATCTCCTGTCTTTTCAAAGAAATTCCACTGACAAAAAGTGATTGAGGTCATCTGATCTGGTCACATTTGCAGTGCCACTGCATAAACACCTATTATCTGGTTCTAGGTTTGTATTCTGCAATTGAATTTAGATCTTAATTTATGCCAAGACAATGTCAATCCCCCTGACCGCCATCTCTGAGAAAATCACTGAGATTAAAGGCATATTTTGCTGCAGCGCTGTCGAGTGGGATTACACTCCATAGGCATCATCTTGATTAATTGCGAATGTGTTTTTGGTTGTATTTGATCAAAATAGACCCGCCTTAGCAAAACCAACATCCTGTAAAAGGGATTAGGAGGGGCAAAAGTATTACTCAGTATTTTCTTCTAGCTGTGAAGAGGATCAGTTTTCCCGCTTTGGCTGACATTAAATCGGGTTTAAAAGTTCACACAGGCACCCCTCCTCCCCTCTCAATCTCCTTCCTCTTTTTTCTCACCCTTCACTGTGTCACCCTGACCTTGTTCTTACTCCCCCCCCCCCCCCCCCTCTATCT
>OMNN01027125.1:3452-13757 GCA_900302755.1 Chromis chromis
GTTACGTGGGTGGTTTTATCTCGTTTGCCCTCTGCTCTATAGTAAGCTCTTTTATTACCAAAAAAAAACAAAACATCAAAAGTCGTCTTTGTTTGACCGCACAGAGACATATTTAATATCTGTGTTCTGTCTGTGTTTCAAACAGTTCTGTTCCCAATTATTTCTGATTGACTTTTATTTAGATCTAATGGTGGAATAGTTTTAATGTGTTGACAGTGTCAGACGAACATCATGAACAGAAACTGTCATAAGCTGGTGAAAAACTCTTTAGCTAGTCCAAATAACTGAGATTAATTTATATCTGACGCACAAGGTCAATGCCTTTAGCTAAATGGTAGGATGGAAGAATAAAAGTCTCTACAGTACTGTTATATAATACATGTGTTCTGCCAGAGGTTTGTAGTAAATGTTTTTGGATTCAGAATTCATGGGACACTGACTGAAGCTAGTCCAGAATACAGTTATACATAGGTCAGCAGATTTTGTCATATTTCCAGAAGACCTGTAATAAATCTGGGAAAGATTCAAATGTATGATTGTATTTTTTTGTGACAAGAACACATGTGTTTCAATGATTCCATCTTGGAAAACAAGGGTTATAGGATTCATTGATATTCATGGTCTTTACAAGTGTATGTAAACTTTGTTCACAACTGTATATACAAAAGGTCAGTTTTAGGAGACACATTTTTTTGTTTGTTAGTTTTTCAAAAGAAAATTTATAGTACTGTTAACCATTTCATGTTATAAACAAATGTGACATTTGAAATCTGGATGATCTTGTTCAAAATTGCTTCCATGCAAATGTACTGACATATGGAGTTCCACAAGGCTCTGTGCTTGGTCCTTTTACATTTATGAAAATACTTTTTAATTTTTTTAAAGACAGAAATTCTGGTCCACACCTGTAAAACAACAACAACAACAACAACAACACAAAAAAGCAAACAAACAAACAAACAAAAAAACTGAACAGTATGTTTTTCTTTGTTTTTCTTTACCTAAAGACACATAAGTGCCTCATAAAAATGTAATGAATAATAAATGATTTTCAAACATCTTATTAAAGTAACTGGTTTTAAACTTTGAACTTATTTGAGTGCTGAGTATCTACTACTCTATTCCTGATCTGCACTCTACTGAAGCCCATCTTACACAAGCCATATTGACTTCAATATGTTTAGTTCATAAATATATCTGATCCTGCACATGGTGTCATGACAGGTTTGCCCGTCATACAGGATATGCATTATGCATGAAAACAAACATGATAATCATTTCAGCATGTGTGCTAAGCAAATGGAACCATGCTCAGCTGAGATTCCCAGGACGTCACTTTGAGTGCTTTCATCACATGACTCAGATCAACAGCAACATGCAAAGATGCACACATTATGTCATTTAGGATCACTTCAGCTCCACTGATTGCAAAGCTGGATCATTGGGGATAGTTTGGGTGTTACATGGTATAACGTAAAAATATCGGAAAAAAAACCTGAAATCCTTTCAAGTAGCTCCGCTGCCTGTTGAGATTCAAGCGGTGAAACAAGGCTGTTTCTTAGAAGCTTTCCTCTTAATATTTAACTAGCTGAACGTCACTCTTTTTATTTGTGCACATGTATGTGGGTGAGGATGCAGGTGCACTGTTTTTATTTCTATTTTCTAAATGCCAGTCGAGGTTGCTACATACGTGTTCCACAGCTCCTGATACATTCAATATTGAAAGGGGTCACATGTACGGAGGAGTTATTTATTTATGTCCATAACATATTGTCCCTGCATTTACGTCCACCGCAGCACAGGACATGCAAATCAAGGCTTGGAAACATACATTCAGAGCGCTCACTGTAGCTATCTGACATTTTCACATTTACACACTCACTGCACATACATTAAGGGCATAATTGACATTTCAGGAGACATTCCAGGGCACATTGCAGCACTTAATGCGTCATGTCTTGTTCTTTCATGGCACTTAAAAGCACTTGAAGAGAAAAATACTCGGTATACAATGTTTATCACCCAGGGCCCTTGACAGCTGACATGCTAATTTTTCAGTGATGCTGGTAAACAGAACCACACAGCTCGACCAAGTAGCTGCAGGGAGACACTGGACACACACTCTCAACCTTCTGCGGTGGTTATATCTTAAAAGAGACTTTCTGAAATGCTGTTGATTGAGTTTTAGTCTGGATGGGCAGAAACAGAGACTGTTGGAAGCAATGATGCAGACACTCAAGTTTGCTTTCTGACTGAATCTTAACTGTCATTACATCTTGTTCTCTGATTCATCACTCCCATCACATGGCTGTTTTGTGGAAGAAAATACAGACATCATTTTTGAAGGCGTGAACAGGAAAGGAACACACACACATTGCAAGTGCAGGTGGCCATCAAGCAGAAGGATTAGGAAAGAGTCCTTTGAAGAGCTCTAGCTTTGACCATGTTTAAATCTGGTAACAAAATCTGGTAACAAAAAGACTGCATATAAAAGATGGACATTGACATTGGCTTCACTTTTCTACAACATGGCTAAGTGACTTAAATCTGCATTCTTTTCAGCAGCCAGCAGGAGGCGATTCCTCTGGCTGCAAAGAGAAGACAGATTGTATAGAAATCTATGAGGAAATGACTCTACTTCTCACTTGGTTTGTTACCTCAGTAAACATTTTCCTAAGGAGTTTATGATCTCAATCACTAGTTTCAGGGTTTCTCAAACACAACATGATGTTCATTTATTAAAATGTGGTCCTATTTCTCGTGAAATAGACTGTAAAGCAGGGTATGCTTTATGGCGGGGCTACGTTGGGATTGACAAGTTGCTACTGTGTAGGGTCCTCAAGCTCTCAGAGTTATTATGTAGTCTAGTCTTATGTCTGCTTTCAAAAGACCAAGATGGCTACAGCCAGATGTACATACACACATTAATACTGTAATTTTGTGTCATTGTCAACAGCTGGTAACTTGTGCAAAATATAATTTTGGCATCTATGAAAATGTGACTCATAGCATTGTGGGGCTAGTGGAAAGTAATATAAAAGTGCACTCGTAGTGTAATTCTCAGTTCCTTTGAAGAATTTTTGAGGGCTCTTCTGCATATATTGAATCAGTTTTGAAATCAGTTGGTGAACAGTAGGCTAAGGAAACAGAATATCTCTTTATCATACCATGCAGCTACTAAACTTATAAACTCTTGTAAGGTCTTCACCTTACTATGTAAAATGCCTTGAGATGACATAGGTTGTGAATTGGCGCTATATTAATAATACTGAATTGAATTGAATTGAACTGAGATAAAAGACAAACTCTGAACCTGCAGATGCACTATTTGTCTGATAAAGATGCCACATGATTGTGACTGAATTGTACTAATGTTTATAGGGTTGTAGAGCATTTTTTTCACTCTGCCTGTGATTCTTTAGTTTCTATGATCTTAACATTTATCAGTGATCTGGAGATGCAACCCTTACATTACTGTATATCGCTGCACTCCAGACCTTCGCTAATAACAACACAAAAGTCTTATTTAGGATTTGGCACACAAAGGCAACAAATACATTATGGAATAGTGTGTAATCTTGATCTAAAGATCATCTTCTGCATGTTAACTTTATGTAATATAATGCATATGAGGGCACAGCTGCTTTATATACTGTGAGTTCCTGTCATCTCACTGAACAAAGCTCATGCATGTGTTTGAAAATACATCCCACCTTCAAATCTGACACTTCACTGCTCCTCTCATACACAACAGCCGCTGCTGGATAAGCAGTTACATTAAAGAATATGACTCAATATGAGGGTTTATTACGTGCAGCTGACAGTGGCTTTCTAACTGTGCTCATTTATGCTTGTATTTATATATATTTTTACCTTCCACAAATCCAAACGTTGCTCTAAAATCCTCCAGCCTGCATCCACACACAAACCTGATGTATTCATTATTGAGAGGGGTTAACATACTGTACTTCTGGGGTCACTTTAAGTTCTCACATTAATTATAGAAATCACATTCTAAGTCTGCACTCGAAAATCTAACTGGAGAAAACAGCACTTTGACTCTGACCTGAGTGTCCCACACAGCTACTCTGGCATAAGAAGTACTTAAGATTGCGCTGAAAGTTCTATTCAGACATGCAAACATGAGCGACATCACATCACATTTTAACAGTTGTGCTTTTTTTTGTGTTTGTTTCCGTCTTGACATTTAACTGCTGTTATCCAGTCAGGCATCTGGCTGTCATTGTTACGTTCGTTCTTCTTTTGAAATGCTTTTATGTGTCCATTTGGATTTTTTCAGCTCTGATGCACAATTGCATTCTCTCTTCCTGTGTTTCTTTGGTTGGGTGGTTTATATATTCAAATACATGAGCCCATCTTGAAGTTATTCTCGATTTTTATCAGTTTTATCTAAACAATCGTGAAAAACTGACTCTTGGCAATGGTTTTAACCTGATCAGATTGATTGACCCAAAAGAGCAGATATGCAATTACACACCAGAAATTTGGTGGTGCAGGGCTCCATCACGAGTTCTGTTTTGTTTATTGTGTTTTTTTTTATTATAGTTGTCCACATTTTCCTATGTGAAAATACAAACTGATCCTAAGAACTTCAGTAAAAAAGCAGCCGGACTTCTCTCTTTGGTTCTTTGGTTCTTGAGGATGTTTCACCGTCCATCTAAGAGGCTTCTTGGAACTGAAGAAGCTTCATGGATGAAGGTCTTCAAGAACCCAAAAGAGAATTCTATTTCCTTTTAGTGAAGCTCTCAGGATTACCATGACCTAGATCAGGGGTGCCCAACCCTGGTCCTCAAGGGCCACTATCCTGCATGTTTTAGATGTGTCCCTCTTCCAACACACCTGATTCAAATGATCAGGATCGTTATCAGGCCTCTTGATGATGAGCTGATCATTTGAATCAGGTGTGTTGGAAGAGGGAAACATCTAAAACATGCAGGATAGTGGTCCTCGAGGACCAGGATTGGGCACCCCTAACCTAGATGATCGAGAATCTACACAAATGTACACATTGTCACATGTCCAGACAACTGAGGAAAAGTTGATGATTCTTGACCAGTTCTGGAGCTATATTGAGTTAAGTGTTGAGGAACTCTGGCGGAGTCATGACACCAAGAAGATGGGGCACTTTTAACACAAAATGCTGACCAAATGTGCAGCTATAGAAACCTATGCTCTGGACTAAACGCCGGGACACACCAGTAGGTGGCCGAGCAAAATGTATCCAGGCCAAACTAAGTCCCTCCTGGCATTTTGTTCCATAAGTCTACACCTTCTCACCTGCTTTAGTAAAATGTAATTGTGGTGATTTTACTGTTTGCTGTATTGGTCTAAAGACCTGCTCCATTGAAAATCAAGTTTTTCTATGTCCATGTGGTGCTTTTTTTTATCTGCTAGAAGACATTTCATGTGTAAAATACAAAGTCAGATATCAACCCTGACAACTTGCAGGGTGGAGCTTTTTTCTAGCATGATTCTCCTTCAGAAGCAGTTTCCAGTGAGAACATTTTGAAGCTACTCTACACTACACGATAACAAGTTGTAAAATTAGAGTAGTTTCAGTGTTTGAGCAGACTTGTAGGAGAGCTGGTGTTTCATGTAAGCCATTTCAAGAGAGACAGGGATTATTTTCATGGAAAATTCTTTTAAATAAGTACACAGAGATGAGCTTTTAGGTGTTTAATCAGCTTTAAGTCCACCTAACTCTAGTAGTTCCCTCTGTTTTGCACTCTCCAGCTCTTTGTTCCCTTCACAAGTCATCGCTGTAATGAAAGCCGAGTATGGCTCAGAGGTATGGATTTGCATGATGGCGCTGCCTGAGTAAATCACTTATTAAGGTGATTTTGGTGAATTGAATTGGTTTTGCCTCAGGAATTCACCATTTTAAATGCCTTTATACTCCATTCTATATCAAACATTCGACAGTTAGTGAATGAGAAGTTAATGTAAGATATTTGTATTAATATGCCTCCATATACTTTAATGAAAGCTTTGAACCTTGACTTCAGCAGCAAATAATGCACAAAAAGAATTGAATATTGGGAATAAATACACTTTTAAAATGAGATCTCCTTATTATAGTTATCACATAATTGTCCAGATGTAAAATAGAAGTTATTTATTAGCGTCTGCCCAACTGCAATCCACTCTCACAGCTGTTTTCAGTTACTCACCACCTACAGATGGCTAACTAGACCTCAGAGACACCGCTGGTTGGCTTAAACATCCACAATCACACCTGATTCATGATAACTTCTGTGGGGAAAACACTAATTAAAAGCAGACGAGGCTTTAGTTTGAATGATTTCAAACGAATATCTAATTATGTTTTGTTTTATTGCTCTCCTCACAAAGAATAATCCTCTTTCCTCTCGCCTACCTCTGCAGGGAGTTCAGGGTCAGAACATCCTGTAGCGAGAACACATTCGATATCTTGCTCGAGGACACTTCAGCAGGAGGAACGCTTGCCAAACGCTGCTCTGTGCAACAACTCTGGTCTGCTCTTTGTTTTGTTGAAACTGGATCTGCATGAGGTTGCCAGCAGAATGACTACACAGAAGGACAGAGTTTGTTTTACACAGTTCCCTGATCAGCAGCACTGCAGGCAGCCAAAAGGAGGAAGGTCTGAGGTGACTGCTGGATGATCATGTCGGAGCATGAAGCCAGGAAAAGACATAAAATAGATGGAGAGGAAAGTCTTGTTTTATCACTCTGACTCACCCACTTCCTTAACCTCTCCCTGAGCATCTCCTCTCATTCTGACTCAAGGCTTCTCCTCCACTTTATTCCATCTTTTTTCCTGCTTCTCATCTCTTCTCCCATTGTTTCCTTCCTCCCTTCATCTTTTCCTCCCCAGCGCGCCACGTTTGTTTTGAAGTGAAATGAGTGCGTTTGATGGGAAGCTGAATAGAAGAGGTGGAGGAGGAGAGGAGGGGGACTGTGGGAAGACGGCAGTTCCTATATATAGTGGTGAGCGTGGGTAGATACCGTATTGACAGGAAAGACACACGGTTTCTATCCAAAAGCAAAGCAGAGCGGGAGAGAAAGAGGGATAATGAGCCGGGGAGAGAGAGGGCGGAAAAGGTGTTATTTGTGAGTGTGTGTACGAGTGACAAAAAAAGAAAAAATAACAATACATTATCAGTAACACAAGCCAATTCAAATAAACAAACTTTAGAGGCAACGGTAATTCACAATCCCACCATTGGAACAATGAGTGCTGCCTGAGGTAAACATATGAAGCCAAGCATTTCCTTTTAAAAATCATTAAAGTTCACTTCAAACTTTTATCAAAGACCTCAAATTCTTAAAATAGTAAAAAAGTCACTAACAAATATTACATATAAGCAGTGTTTGCGTCAGGATTGTCCAGGAGGGCTTCAGGTGAGCCTAGCTGTCTTTTTTTTTTTTTTTTTTGGAGGTCACTACTCTGTAGATCAGGGATGGGCACTCCTGGTCCTCGAGGGCCCCTATCCTGCATGTTTTAGATGTTTCCCTCTTCCAACACACCTGATTCAAATTATCAGCTCGTCATCAAGCTCTGCAGATGCCTGATAACGATCCTGATCATTTGAATTAGGTGTGTTGGAAGAGGGACACATCTAAAACATGCAGGATAGTGGCCCTTGAGGACCAGGGTTGGCCACCCCTGCTGTAGATGGTAAAATCAATCAATCAATCAATCAACTTTAATTTGTAAAGCGCTTAATCACATCTACAGACATTTCGAAGCGCTTAAAATGGCATCAACAGATTTTGGATTTTAAGAAATCATATCAACTTTTGCATGAAAAATGTGATGATCAAGGAAACAACTATGACAACAACTATGTGTATATTGTAAAAGCCAACTAATACTTTTATTGAAATTGGGATTATACATCATACATACAAACAAAAATGGGCAGGTTAATCTCCATAATTAATATCACTGTAGGGTTTATGCCACAATATTTATAATAGGTAAGGTAAACTCTTTGATTTATAATGCCATAGTGTCTTAGCTAGGTTAATCTCTAGAATGAATAACTCTGTAGAGTCTTAGCCTTAATATGCATTATAGTCAAATACAGTTTTTTATATAATTTGTATGGGGTTTAATCCCTAACATGTAAATTACTTGGGTATAATCACATCTAAAATAACAGTGCGGGGTCTTAACTGTAATGTTTATGTTTTAATTACTTTCATGATGCTTTTCATAATATTTTTTCAGTTGCACACTGGCTGTGGTCTTGACTCGTCACTTAACTATTTTATCTTGTTATATTTCATGTTTGCAATCTTTTTTGACATTTGTTTTATTGTAAAACAGTTTAAATTTTGTTTTTGAGAGGTGCTAGACAACTAAACTAATTATTTTTCTTATTATGACATAGCAACATATTTTAAGTGGTAAAAAAAAATCTACTTATCAGAGCTCTCTGATGGTCTAACCACATGCTAAACCTACTTGAGCTGATACACTGGCCAGGCTGATTTGGTCAGCTCTAACATCTTGATTTGAATTAACTACATAAAATATGATCATCAGATTTATCATGATTCCATTGTGGTTCTTCACTTACTTAATAACACACTGCTGTCGAGTTGTTTTCCACAATTAGCACTTATAATTCACCCAATTTTCCATAAAAACAACTAAAACTATTGTGTTTCTTGATTCAACAAGTATTTTTCAGCCTGGCAAGTGTGAAGAATTTAGAGCTAAAGGTCCAGTTTACCTTTGGTCTGTAGTGGAGAGAAAAGCTGCTGAGGCAAAAACTGATAAATATTTCCACTTTACTGAAATAGAGCCGTGACCAGCAGCTTCTGCAAACACATCCTTTGCTGTTAGCTATGATCCTTGACATTTTCATAAAATCAAAGCCTGATTCAATAACATTTATGAAGCATCTCTTAGCCTCCAGTGTGTTAACATCTGGTTTCTAAGTCTGCATAGCAGCACTGATTGTTAGTTTAACCCCTAATGCACTCACATTACCTTTCAACAAACGCCTCTGACTCTTTCTATCAACCAGGCAAAACATTTGTGGCTTTAGAAATGCAATGCAGGTGTCACTGTGGCTAAAGTGTTCCGTGGTTATTCATCAACACTGAGTCTACAAAGAAAGACATTGAACAGTCATTTTTTTAGCATATTCCTCTTTAGTGGATGTTTTTAGATACTACAGAAAGCAATGGAGCTCCAACTCCTCAGCAAGGACACCACTACATTTACTATGTTCTGCTGCTGAAAACAAATCACGGCTTGCTTGTAGCATGATGGAAAAAGGCAGAAAATTGACTGACTTCCTTGTTCAAACAATGTACGTTTGTTTGGCTGAACTGTGCAGAGACAGACCAGTTGATCTAATGTTGAACTGTATTCCTGACAGACTAGCTGCTGGAGGAGAGTTTGGTGCTTCCACAGTTCTGAGACCTGAAGTGTTTGTCTGAGGGAAATCTTAAGGATTAGAACTGAAGTCCCAATGAGCATTTGTGAAATTAATTGGATTTAAAAGCGATTCGAGCTGCAGAAGACTTTAAATAAACGTTCGTAAACATATCAGAACTCATGGAATATTCCTTGCATTCATACAATCACGACAAAGGAAACAATACATTTAATTGTCAAAGGATTTAACTATACTGACTGCAGTACTCCTCCAGGGCTGGAGAGTTTGCCACTACTATTTTAACATCCTCTTTCCTCTCCTTTTATGCTCCATCTCCCCTAACCTCTCCCCTCACCCCTCTCTCTGTTACCATACCTCATCTCACTCTTATTAAGCCTCATTCTTCCTTTTTTTCTCCTCTCCCTCGGCTTCCCCTTTAAATCCTTCGCTTACTTCACTTAACCTTCAGTTTCACTCAGTGAAGCCTCATTTCTATGGCAGTAGTAAATGTAAACGTAAAGCACTGTGATGAATAAGAATGCAGGAATAACATCAGCAAAGCCAACATGAACAATGAGCGAGGTAGGAAGGAAAGACGCTATAAAAGTAGAGTGAAGAAAGTGAAGAGATAAATGTCAAAGTAACAATAAAGAGAGGAACAATAATAGTTTTATGGTACTCTGTGTGTGTGTGTGTGTGTGTGTGTGTGTGTGTGTGTGTGTGTGTGTGTGCGTGCCTCTGCCAGTTCACCGCTTATTGTTGTTTTGTTCTCAAAGGAGAGAAGAAAAGGGGCACAACTCTTAACTTCCTTGACTTTAATTGCGTTCGCAGAGTCCGGCTCTCGGCTCCTCACTCGAGCGGACCGCTGAAATGGCTGGACATTAATTCACACTGAAAATATTAGACACTT
>OMNN01027127.1:0-14967 GCA_900302755.1 Chromis chromis
TATGAATTGGTTTCCATGTTTTCAAGTCACTTGAATGCACTTCAGGCATACACATAACCCTGTTCTTACAACATGGATGTGGGGAGTGCAGCTTTCAACTGGATCCAAACACAACAGAATTTTACAAGAGAGAGGAAAAAACACTGCAGCGGCTGAAATGAAAACCAGACTTCGCTACAGCAGTGGCATTGTGTGAAGTTATTGTCTCTTTTGTGCTATTTTATGGACGGTTATAAAAGACACAATAAAGGCAAACTTTCAATAACAATAAAAGAGGTGAAAAGTTCTGGGCTTTGGTAAATTCAACATTACATCAACTGAGCCGTCCAGATTTCACTTTTTATTTACTCTGGATGGAAATCCCATGTGATTTATATTTTCATAGAATCTCTCTGATTCTCGTGGAGAAAAGTAATTGAGTTGTTGTTTTAGACTTTTTACTGCAGTTTTATCTAATCCCTTTCACACATTCTGTGGCTTTATTTTATTTTATTTGCTCTGTCTAATCCGGCATTTTTTAAGAAGCATAAAACAGGGTTTGCCACACAATGACGTGCATCCTATCTTGGCTTTACTCTAGTTTCTCTACAGCGGTTTACTTTGGTCGTCCTGCCCTGCTCAGCCCTAAAATGGAACCAGGGACCACTAGAGGATCTATAATGGACCAACACAGGCCCACACACGTGCTTGCTTTGTTCATGTAGTAAATTGCATAGAATTATCATACAAAAAAGCCAAGCATACAGAAAAAATAAGTCAGTATAGTACACAGAATATTTTTCTCTGCCCTGAAACTCATTAATGAATAAAATAACTTACTACCACAGGAATTCAAATATAAAGCATATACGCAGCAATTATAGTGATCCACTTGTTTAAAGACATTTAAGTGAGTGCACAGAAATTGTATTTTATTGCTGACTTCAAAGCATTAAAAAAAATAAAATCGATGACGAGCACCGTCCTTAACAACAGGACTCCTGTTTCAGTGCAAGACTTGAAAGGCCAATTTTACCAACGCTGGGGCAAAAATAATGCGTACCAGTATGTACAGAATATAATGCTCTAATGGAAGTCAGGCCAGGGCATGCTCACTTATGAAATAAATCCTGCAAAAGACACAGTCAGAGCAATATTAGGACTTCCCTTAAACTGAGTCACCTCAAAGATCTTGGAGTTGTTGGACTCAGTGTTTTCCCCTGTGGACAAAATACGAGCAGTGACTTCCATCTTTCACTTCCTTCTCGTCATACACATCTCCACATATAGCGCTCTGCAGGGTATAAATGAACCCTTCAAACTTCAGGATGAAGACAAGGACAACTTATTTGCTTTGCTCATTCTGTTTTCAGGTGTGTTAATAACATCTGCATTTTTTTAATAGTGTTAAAAAATACATTGTTGGATTAAACCAAACCAAAATCAATAGCCTGTGTTTTAGTTTGAGCTGCTCTTCTTGTTACTATCAGTACCTTTCTAACTGTGTTGCTGCCAGTCACATGGTTTGATTTTCTTCCACACTACCTCAAAATCAGAGCAGTTTTTAAAGCTACAAGCTGATTTTTAGTTTGGCTTTTAACTGATTTCTTTTACTCTTTTAATTCAGGCCTGTTTTTATCCTTTTGTCGGTTAGCTTTTAGGTCTCTTTCATTCTATTGTCTTTTAGCTTTTAGCTCTTTTTAGTCTATTGTTTTTGGCTCCATGGGGGGCCTCCACGGGGGGCGGGGGGCTCTGCACCATGTGTGCACGATGTGTGGAGTCCGTCACGGTCTATATATATATATAAATAAAATTTGATTTGATTTGATAAACTGACAGCAGCAACAATACATATTTATCTTCCCACTTCTCCTCAGAGATGTTAGAATAAAACTTCCCCACAGGATTACTATCTAGAGGAGATTGTGAGGAGAGGTAAAGTTCTTGCTGACAGATTATAACCTTCATTTAAAAATGTTCGTGTGAAAAGAGCACAAAAAAAAAAACTCTCTTTCTCACAATGTGTCTGTTTTCCAGGCTCCTCAGTTGGGCACTCTGATGGGAGTGTACTTGCCATGCATCCAGAATATTTTCGGCGTGATCCTCTTCCTGCGGATGACATGGATGGTTGGGATTGGAGGCGTCTTCGGCTCATTCATAATCGTCTTCATGTGTTGCTCTACGGTGAGCAAAAGCTGCAGATGTTCTGACCGTTGCGAATGTGGGCTTTCAACGCCACCTCTCTCTGCCCATAATGGCTGTTCACCACTCAGAAACAGATGCTTAAGTAAAATATGCCTGTTAAAGCTAAAAACAGTAGAGCTATAAAACATTCGCGCACAAGAGCCCAATGCACAGGGGAGAGTGTAACAGGCTGTATACATGTGATTCCCATCATGCAGATGTTGAAGATGCATGATGGGAATCACATCATGCAGCTTCAACATCTGCATGATGGGAATCACATCATGCAGATGTTGAAGATGACATAGTAAATCTTGGCATAAGGAAGTCTGCCACTAACACTCTGTTCTAGTAGGGGTTCAATGTTCCCACACTCACACACAAAATAGCAAACAGGTGAATTGTGCTCATAGGAAATGTAATCTCCTCGTTTCCACCTCTGGCCGTGCAACGAACAAGTCAACATGAATCAGACTCACTGTCAGCCATACTGGCCTTTTCACAGCCCCGTAACTCTCCCGTGTTTGTCTGCTGCTGTGTTTCAGACGATGCTCACAGCTATCTCCATGAGCGCCATCGCAACAAATGGAGTCGTGCCAGGTGAGCGGATACCTGACAGCATGTGTTAGTGTGTTTTGTGGGCGGTAGAGCGGCACCCTTAGTTTGTGTTTGTGACCCACAGCTGGAGGTTCATACTACATGATCTCTCGCTCTCTTGGGCCTGAGTTCGGTGGCGCTGTCGGGATCTGCTTCTACCTGGGAACCACGTTTGCAGGCGCCATGTACATTCTTGGCTGCATTGAAATTTTGCTGGTAAGTAGATTTAAATGTTAAACATCTGATTTATGTTGCTTGCTTCACGTCTTGTACAGAATCATGACAGGAGAAACACAGATGCAACTAATAACTGAAGATTTAAGGCTGCATTCCATTTATGCATCAGTTTCAGGGTCTGTTACTGATCCTCGCATGGAACAGACACTTTATTCACTTAATCGGCTGCACCTGTGATCTTCCTGCTAAACATGTCAATATGCCTGCAGTGAAACGGAGCTCATTAGCTCTCATCTCCAACAGATAATAATAATGTCATCTTGCGCATTTACGACGCACTTCAAAGAAAGTCAGAAACATCTGGGTTACAACGTCTGGACTAAAGATTTATGAACTTTTATTGACTTTTCTTAGAGTTTAGCTTTGGTCAGTACAATGAGTTAAATAACAGCAAAGGTGAGAGGATGTGCACTCTCTCCAAGTTAAATTGTCACAACAAAAGACTTTTACAAAACATTAAAAATGTACATATATAAATAAATACACCGATCAGCCACAATATTATGGCCACTGACAGGTGAAGTGAATAACATTGATCATATTGGTACTATGTGGTGTTCTGCTGGAAAACCTTGGATTTTGGCATCTGTGTTGATGAGACTTAGCCACCCAAATAAACATTGTCCCAGAACAAGCACACTCCCTCATGCAAATGGCAATCCTAAATGTCCCTGGCCTACCCCCCCAGGAAAATGCACCCCACCACATCTTGAGGAACATAACAATGGCCAAGATGTTGATTTGACCTCCAAACTTCCTAGATCCCATTGTGATCAAGCATCAACAGGATGCAGTGGAACAAGTTTGATTGACAGAGGCCCTACTGCACAAGCCAGAGTACCCAAAGGATCCACTGCCTACGTCCTGGTGCCAGACCCCATAGGACACCCTGAGAGGTCCTCTGGTCCATGCCCAGTGATTCAGAGCATTTTTGATGACATAAGGGGGACCCCACGGTCTAGATTATGTTTTTGTTGTGTGCGCTTTACACTGGATTTCTGCAAAACATTAGTGGAAGGAAACAGCACTCTGGGACACGTTCGATGCGTGATATGAAAGTGTAAGTCCTCGGGTTTTATATGCAAAATAATAATTATTGCTCTATCTTATTTGGTTGCAATTCTACTGCATTGAACAATAGATACGCAAATGGGATCGCCGGCGCTCCTGTAGGTCTTAAAGGGTTAAAGGAAAATGTTTAAATGGGAATTCAGAGTCAGGGAATTCCCTCAACTTTGCCTGTCAACATTAAGAAACATTAAAAAAAAATCACAACTCAACATGCCATTATAACAGGAAAACTTTTGATTATGTTGAATAAATATCTCATTACAAGATAATATTTATAACTTTTTACAATGACAAATTCTTGCTGTAATGAGAAAATAAACTAAACAAATGTTATCACTGCTATTCTGCAGAAATATAGCATTTAAATGAACATATAACATGAAAGTCCTTCTTCCTTTTTGGTTCAGAATACAATGAGATTCTGCTCTTTATTAACAAATGCAGGGTTACAAAATATTTGACCAAACATTTATTTATGAAGGAGTAGTCTAGCCTAAGTGTACAGTGTTTAATTTTCTTCTTTTTCCCTCATGCACTTCCTTCTCCTCTTTTCCCCCCACTGCTACAGATTTATATTGTTCCTCAGGCCGCCATCTTTAAGATCGAGGGCCTGGAGGGAGCGGAGGCAGAGGCGGCTCTGCTAAACAACATGCGGGTTTACGGCACAATTGTGCTGAGCTTCATGTCGCTGGTGGTGTTCGTGGGGGTCAAATATGTCAACAAGCTGGCGCTGGTCTTCCTGGCCTGTGTCATCCTTTCTATTGTGGCTGTTTACGCCGGCGTCATCAAGACCGCCATCGACCCCCCTGTCTTCCCGTAAGAGACTCTTTCATTTAAACGTCCAAAGTTGTCAGATTTTAGTGCGTGACAGTGATGGCTTTTGCTGACTTCCTCTGCAGCGTCTGTCTCCTGGGGAATCGAACTCTGATCTCCAAAGGATACGACGTGTGTGCGAAGGTGATTGAAATAGACAACGACACCATCACCACCAAGCTGTGGAGGTCTTTCTGTGACTCGGAGTACCTCAACGCCACGTGCGACGAATACTTCACCAACAACAACGTGACGGAGATACAGGGAATCCCGGGGGTCACCAGCGGCATCCTGGCAGGTACATTTTCAACGTGAATTGCTTTCCGTCACCCATCAGTACCACAGAAGTTAGTGAACTAATCTCATTGGTGTTTATAATGGTCTTTGCCACTCTTTCACCCAGAAAACCTCTTTGGTAACTATCTGGAAAAAGGGATGATGCTGGAGAAGCGTGGACTTGCATCTGATTCAGATCCAGACAGTCCCACAACAAACTCCAACCGCTACGTCCTGGCTGACATCACCAGCTTCTTCACCCTGCTGGTGGGGATCTACTTCCCATCTGTTACAGGTCAGCAGCAGATAAGTTCACCGAAGAGACGAGGGGCTGCATATCTGTCCTTAAAAGCTCTTAACTATATTTCTATGGAGGCAAAGGGTCAAATGACTCCATGTAAAACATTGATTCATCACCAGACTGTGCGCTTCACTTCATGTCCACTACAACAATTCAGCATTTTTTAAATTTTTTTAAATTTTATCTAAAGTTTTTGACTGATTGTCTCAAGTTCACCACTGCACTCACGTTTCACAGTCTTCTCTCTGCACTCTAAGAAGTGCTCGGTATTAACAATTGTATGACTGTATATTTTAACAGAAATTGTCCATAGTACATGATTCACAGATGTATTTCCATTCATTTTCATTTTCGAACTGTGGAATTGAATATAGTTGTATTTTATCTTATGTTTAGAGCTTTAGAGGTTATTTTAGCTCTGTATTTTAACAGGAATGTGAACCGTATATAAAAACAAAGACGTTTTTTGTCACACCATATATATAATTTTTTTTAACAAGCGTTATAATCACTGTAGATACATCTTTCTCTTTTTTTGCTGTAGGTATAGCATTGACAATTTATTTATTTACAGAAGATGAGCCATAAATTAACAATATTTCCATTTTTTAATTAGAGGACAAAGTCTGGGTAATGAGCTGCCATTGCATTTTCTGTCAATGATTTATTCAACCTTTGCAGTTTTTATACTCTACAATACAATTACATAACAGCTAGTGTCCTTTTTTTTTTTTTTATCACAGATGTACATATCAGGTCCTGATGTCTGTTTGCCATAAGTTAAAAAAACAACAACAATCTACATAAAATAAAATAATAAAAACAAAGCTTGTCCATTGATCCAGGGAAGTTTTGGACTTGTTGGGTTTCCGTGTACATTTTTGTTTGGTCAAAACTTTAAATGAATCAGGCTAATCTCGATAATTAATAATGCTATAGGGTCTTAGCTTAATATTTACATTAGTAGTGTTTTAACCCCCAGTATTTAAACTTGTCATTCCTTTTCTTTTCTTTTTTTTTACTGGAAAGCACTTTGGCACAACAGCTGTTCTCTTAAATTTGCTTTTTAAATAATAGTGGGTTAGGGTTAGGGTTACTCTTTTGCCACCATGTCTGCCGTCACATATCTCACCTAAAAGCTGTGCTGCCACTTTCTTTTACTGCTTTTCATGTAGTATTTTGTAGCACTCACTTCTTTTCAGTTCCACTTGCAGATCCTGAGTTTATGCTCCACTAGAGGAGAGGTTATAATGTGGATGTTTCCAACTCACTGCTGTGGTGTTTCTTTAGAGAGCGACGAGGTTCCGAATATTCGCACCAAAGCTGTACATATTCTATATTCGCATAATAATCTATGTTCTAAATCACATTCATGTTATGTCTGCTAATACCACATCTCCATAGATTTAATAAAGACATCAGCCTTCATCCCTGATTAAGCAGAGCAGTAAATGTAGCTCCAGTTTGCATCAAAGCTGTATTGATTTAATGTTAGGTAACTTTTAATTCCACAGTTGTGTAATATTCACCTCAGCAGATACAGCATGTTTGCACTGGAAAACCTCATTGTGAGAATAGAAAACAGACTATGAGGGAGAAATATCATCATTATTTCACCTTGTTCCTCTCAACAGGTATCATGGCCGGTTCCAACCGCTCCGGAGACCTGCGTGATGCTCAGAAGTCCATCCCCATCGGCACTATTGCAGCCATCACCACCACATCCACTGTGTGTATCCTTCACTGAGTCACAGATGCAAAAAAATCCAAATGTGTAGACTGATAAATTTGGTATTACAAGAAAATCGTGTCAAGTATTCCCAGCCATGTGTTCCTTAACAGTTGTTTCCCAGATATTTCCTGCGTGGTGCTGTTTGGTGCTTGTATAGAAGGAGTAGTCCTGAGAGATAAGTAAGTCTAATCATGTAGAATATTGTAGGTCTCAAGTATTTTTCTTTCAAGTGTCACATAATGTATGTACTAGCTTTAACAAGAAAAAGTTATCTCTTCCATTCTAAATCTTTCAACACATTTATGGACATTTTCGACTCCAATATTTTTAGAAAAAAAATATTTAGCTTTTATTTTATTAGCTTGATGTCATGTTTGTAGTCATCATGTGCGTATAAAAGTCCACTGCAGCTTAAACCAAATCACCTGCTTTTTCTGCCTCTGTCTAAAAGTAACCAATAATGTTGAGTGTTAAAATCTTAATATTATCATAAATGTGTGAGAACAGAAAGCTCAACACTCTGAGGAAAAATCACGAAGAGGTGCAAATAACAGTTTGTGTGAAAGTTTGGTCACATGTTCCTTTAAATGAAGTTGTTGCACCACCATTCAAATGTACTTCAGTGTACAACAGTGAGTAAAGACTTTACTTGCTGGATGTTTACAAGGTTGATACACTATACTGCCAAAAGTATTGGGACACCCCGAGCAGCTGCATCCAAGCCTTACATTACCAAGTGCAATACAAAGCATCGGATGCAGTGGTGTTCTCTGGAGTGACCAATCACGCTTCTCTGTCTGGCAATCCAATGGACGAGTCTGGGTTTGGTAGTTGCCAGGAGAACGGTACTTGCCTGACTGCATTTACTGCAGTAAAGTGTGGTGGAGGGGGGATTATGGTGTGGGGTTGTTTTTCAGGGGTTGGCCTTGGCCCCTTAGTTCCAGTGTAAGGAATTTTTAATGCTTCAGCAGACCAAGACATTTTGGACAATATCATGCTCCCAACTTTGTGGTAACAGTTTGGGGATGGCCCCTTCCTGTTCCAACACTCACGCGCACCAGTGCACAAAGCAAGGTCAATAAAGACATGGATGAGCTATTTTGGTGTGGAGGAACTTGACTGGCCTGACCTCAACCCGATAGAACACCTTTGGGATGAATTAGAGCAGAGACTGAGAGCCAGGCCTTCTGGTCCAACATCAGTGCCTGACCTCACAAATCCACTTCTGGAAGAATGGTCAAAATTTCCCATCAACACACTCCTAAACCTTGTGGAAAGCCTTCCCAGGAGAGTTGAGGCTGTTATTTCTGCAAAGGGTGGGCCAACTCCATATTAAACCCAAAGGATTATGTCATTAAAATTCATGTGCGTGTAAAGGCAGACGTCCCAATATTATATAGTGTCGTTCAGTGCTGACTGAGACGGTTTCCATTTCAGTTGACTCAGTTTGTTCAGTGAGAGCAGCTCATAGCAGAACACAAACACTAAAAGCTCAGTAACCATTTATCTGCAAGACAGTTGACAGATTATGGTTTTATTCTCTTCCTTATGTGAGATATTAATGTACTGTAAATCACAGGTTACAGTGTGAAGTAGAGATTCAGATGCGTTCATACATGCACTGAACCCCTCCAGAACATTACCATCACCACCTGTCTCTACAGGTTTGGTGAGGGGGTCAACGGGAACCTGGTGATCGGTACGCTGGCGTGGCCGTCTCCGTGGGTCATCGTGTTCGGCTCCTTCTTCTCCACCTGTGGAGCTGGACTTCAGAGTCTGACAGGAGCTCCACGTCTGCTACAGGCCATCTCAAGGGACGGCATCATCCCTTTTCTTAGAGTGAGTGTTCAGGCGCACTCAAGTACATTTCTTTCGTAAAAGCAGAAAATGTAGTTTAAACTTTATTTCCATTGCATTCGTTTAGTCCTTTTGTGCTGTTGCAGGTGTTTGGTCACGGCAAAGCCAACGGGGAGCCTACATGGGCGCTTCTACTCACAACAAGCATCTGTGAGATTGGAATCATCATCGCCTCCCTTGATGCAGTCGCTCCTATTCTCTCCATGTGAGGACAGTAGTTGTAATGTTTGTCACTGAACACAGTAGTTAAGATCCTTCTCACTGTCTTATTTCTCTCTTTCGTGTGTCCTTGTTGCTTCAGGTTCTTCTTGATGTGCTACATGTTCGTCAATCTTGCCTGCGCTCTGCAGACTCTGCTGAGGACACCGAACTGGAGGCCACGTTTTAAGTTCTACCACTGGTGAGTTTATGTGTCAGAGGTGAAAACGTTCCAAAATGTGCTGTATTCCAGTTAAAGGTGTTCTGTGTAAAAGAGCAAAAGATAAATTTAACTTAAGTGTTACTCATTAAAATGCACCATGTATATTCTTGAGGTCTATCAACCATGTATTTCTATCACTATAACACGGTCTTAAGTGCATGACAGCTCTGATGCTGACATTCCGACCCTATTATGCACCTTTTCACATATCTGCAGACTTTCCTGAGGGACTTAGTCATAGTTCTTTGAGAGAAAAAAAAACTGGTATAAATGTGTTGCCTGCCTAAACATCTGGCTGAGGTGTTGGAGTGTGTGTGGGTGGTCCTGCCTATTCGTAGCATTTGGGCCCACATTTTGCTCCATTAGGTTTTGTTGGCTGCACCTTACAACACCTCTCGCCACACTGCAACCACAGTTAAACCACTGATGCCACTGATTAACACACACCACATTCTTTATTCTTTAATTATTGCTCTTTTGCTGGCATTTTTGCATGTCTTTTCCCGTTTTTAATATGGCCTATTTGCGGGTTATGACAAATTGGGGCCTTGTCTCGGCATTGTGTAGTAGTTTGTTTGGCATGCTGTTTACCCTCTGTTGTTTGCTTTATCATTATGCTTTATTATGTTTGTTTTTTTTTCATTTATTTTTTGGGGGAGAGTTTTTCCGTTTTATTGGTAGAGAGACAGAGTGAACGTGGGGGAGACAGGAGAGTGACATGCAGCAAATCGTCTTGACGGACTCTAACTCATTACCGTATCGCCTTAACTCAGTAAGCTGAACAGCAGCCCTTTATGATTGGTTTTAAACATTTGCTTTCTTTTAATGGTCTTGGGTGAGTTATAACATGTCCGTAGAGTTTGTTTTATTGTCAGTCAAACAAAGGATTTACAGATGTTCATGATTTTCCCAACTTTCCGAAGTTTTGCCAAAATGTGTACCAGCTGTAATGTCACGACTGGGATCAACTGAGCTGCTGATCAAACTGCAACAACTTGAAATTCACTTTCTTTTTAATGCCGATGCGTTTTTACTGTCACGTTCTTTCTTTTTATACCATTTTGAGCCCTCATAAACTCTTTCGCTCATGCGCTACAGCTCAGTTAAGTCTGTGAGGGTTTAGTATTTAGGCTTTGGGCTGGAGATTGAAATTCTTCAATTGATGTCTACCAGCTTGCAGTCCTCTTCTTCACTGCCTTTGCTGGTACATTGCTGCAGTTCTTGAGGAGCCATGCATAAAAAAAATGAAAATTACACGAATAATACCAAGCATGCTCTTTAGTCCAGAGTATTTAATGTTAAGCATTCAGATGCTGTGTCCACCTGAATCAACATGAGAAGCTGAAGCTTGTCTGTCTGTCTTGCAGGATGAGCTTAGTGACATCAGACTGAATACAAAACTTCCTGTTTAGTCGTCATTGCTGTGTTTTAACCATTAGTGTGAAGCTGGCAGAAATTCACAGTTAGACCAAACATGTGATGTCCTGTCCCCTCCAGGGCTCTGTCTTTCCTGGGTATGAGTCTTTGCCTGTCACTCATGTTCATCTGCTCCTGGTATTACGCCATCGTGGCCATGGGCATCGCCACCTGCATCTACAAATACATCGAGTTCTGTGGGTGAGTAATCATGACAGCGCAGGACTTTTATTACAGTTTTCTTTGTGAAAGGTCATACATTCAATGATCATGATACTGTATGTGCTAACCCATTGATCTGCTGTGAGACAGGGCTGAGAAGGAGTGGGGTGATGGGATACGTGGGATCTCACTCAGCGCTGCTCGCTTTGCTCTGATGAGGCTGGAGGAAGGACCGCCTCACACCAAGAACTGGAGGTCAGTTTAGTCCAACTAAACACTTTAAAATGCTTGTTTTGAGTTCTAATGTTTTTTTTAAATGCTGAAAAGTTGCCTGTGGATTTGTCACGGACTTGTTTTACTGCTTTGTTTCTCATCAGGCCTCAGATCCTGGTTCTAGTCAGTGTTGATGGTGAGCAGAATGTGGAGCAGCCTCGCCTGCTCTCTCTGACCAATCAGCTGAAAGCAGGAAAAGGTCTGACCATCGTTGGCACTTCAGTTCAAGGAACCTTCCTTGACAATTATACTGAAGCCCAGAGGGCAGATCAGGTCTGTAATATACACCTGAACTTGTGATACATACCGTACAACCTTTACCGTATGTACAACACACATTATAAACTGCTGCCTTCCCCTTTGTGTGTCTCTGCAGTCTTTGCGTAAGCTGATGGAGGCAGAAAAGGTAAAGGGCTTTTCTCAAGTGGTCATCTCCTCCAACCTGAGAGATGGGACGTCCCACCTGATCCAGGTTGGAGGACTTGGAGGTCTGAAGCACAACACTGTGATGGTCAGCTGGCCCCGTAACTGGAAACAGCCTGAGTGCCACCAGCAGTTTAGGAACTTCATTGGTACGTAAATAAAAGATGTCTTCTGTGTTTGTACATGTATGTTGTCACCCTTCATTTTGGTCTCTGATGGCTTTTGATTTTTCCATAGAATAGCAAATGAAAATAATTAGCAGTTATGGAGTTTTTGTAGCGATTAATGTTAAATTCGCAGAACAACTTAGCGAAGAATTGCCTTTCAAGCTTAAGCCTGAGGTTAATATCTCTGAGGTTTTTGGAGACAACTTTTTGTATGAATGTACTGTCATTCTCCAGAAAACATCTGAGTGTGTGAGTCTATGTCCTCTGTTGGTAGTTTAAGGTAGCTTTGGAAGCCTAAAGGCCCTCAAGAGAGTAGCATTAAGTAAAGAGGCCTTTGAACAGTAAGATTTTGTGCTGTCTGAAATACATTTTGTAATGGTGACTGTGACACATCTACAAATCAGCCAATATTAATATCAAAATGAAAATACACTGGCAAAAACCTTTGCATCTTTTTTGCAGGGAACTTTACTCAGAAATGTTTTTCTTTTAAAGGCAGTCAAAGTGTCAGCCTATGGAAAAACACAAGGACATGGAGGACACGTCTCTTGCTCTCATACTCTTTGAACTGGTATCATACAGTGTGACACTGACAAGATTTTATAAGAATTTGAACAGTGTGACATACAATGAATACAATAGAAACAATGTCATGACATCCTGAGTACTGACAAGTTTATTTTTTAGCTTTAAAAGTGTACATATGTTGACCATGATTCTTCATAAGAAACTCTAATGTATCTTTATGAAAAATATGTGTTAATATTGAAACTGAATATTGGTGGATATGCAGTCACCCTTATATCAGTATTAACCTCAATTAATCCTGAATGGATTCATGCGAAAAATGTTTATTTTACTACATTTTCCTTATTACTGTCTAATGGGATGCATTGAATAAATTGATAAAAAGGTGAGGTAACCTTTTTCCAGGCTGTTCCTTATCTCACATTTCTTCTAATTCTCTGCAGAGGTAGTTAGAGAGACAACTATAGCCAGTCTGGCCTTGTTGGTTCCTAAGAATATCTCCAGTTATCCATCCAATGGAGAACGCTTCACCGAAGGCCACATAGACGTGTGGTGGATCGTCCACGACGGAGGCATGCTGATGCTGCTGCCCTTCCTGCTGCGCCAGCATAAGGTGGGAAACGAGATGCTCTGTATCAACAGAGTTTAATCAGACTGTGTTCGGACTCTTGCAGGACTTCATGTTTGTGTGTTGTGCTGCAGGTGTGGAGAAAGTGCAAGATGCGCATTTTCACTGTAGCTCAGATGGACGACAACAGCATCCAGATGAAGAAAGACCTCATCACCTTCCTCTATCACCTGCGCATCGATGCTGAGGTTGAAGTGGTGGAGATGGTGAGAGATTTGTCTGGCAGATAGTCAGGAGTTCACAAACATTCTGCAAGGAGAGCATGTTTTAAAAACCGGTGTAAAGGAATTGTTTTCTGTTGCAAGCAAGCCAGCCTTCTATCCACAGACCAAACCATTGCTCAATGTTACTATGTGATGCTGTGTTTGTGCTAGACATCTGTATGATACACTGGAATGTGTTTTTCCTTTAAAGCATGACGGTGACATCTCAGCCTACACCTACGAGAAGACTCTGATAATGGAACAGCGTTCACAGATCCTCAAACAGATGCATCTGACCAAGAATGAGATGGAGAGAGAGGTAAACCAGAGTCTATATTATGTATAACTGGAAAAAGTGAAATTTTAGCCATGACACTCACTTTGACATTTTCATTATCATAGAGCAATTGGTTCATAATAAGGTGTCTGTGTTTGGACTTGTCCTCTCTGATTTGACGGCAGAACAAATCAACTAATCTAATGATGTGTTTCCTCTCTCTATAGATTCAGAGCATCACAGATTCATCCCGTGGGTCCATCCGCCGTAAAAACCCATCTGCCTTGCGGCCCCAGCACAGCGCTGAGGAGGGAGCCAGTGTGGCAGAAAAACCAGAGGAGGAGGTAAAGCTGCAAAGGCCCCTGTCGGAGAAAAACATGATATTTACAATACTTATGTCCTCACTTCTTCCACACGTCTTTTCTCCAGCTTCTCTCCATACTATTATGTGACAGACCTGCTTCCTCACAGCAGCAGCTATCACAGCAGTGTTTCACTCTTTCCAGTGGGAGCTCAGTGTTTTTTTTCCCACTGGCCACTGGCTTCCAGAGGTTCACCTTTACTGACAGGTGTCTCTTTTCTCTCTTTCACCCTGTCGCACTGTCATGTCGCGGTGTCCCTCTCTTAGTCTGTGGCTGTCTCCAACCCAAAACAGGTGCAGCTGATCCAGAGCAAGAATGCCTCCACGCCGACCAGCCCCACGAGCCCCACGTCTCCAGCTGCGCCGGCAGGGGGAGCTGCCACCTGGTCCGACAGCAAGGGTGCAGACAAGGGGAAGACCCTCTCAGCAGCGACCCAGGAGCGGGGCAAGGACCTCTTCAACATGAAGCCGTGAGTAACCCGTCATTCAGCTCAGCATGCTGCACAGGAAGCAGACATCACACACAACATTCACACAAAGACGTGGGTCGCTTGTAAATATTTGTGTATATTGACCCAGGGGTTTAAACAGAGACGTGTTGCTCTATGTGACAAACAAAACTAAAAGGCAGTGAAATGAAAAAAAATTTGTTATAGTTATTTGTCCCAATTTTAATTTTATATTTATCTCTTTAAACTCTCTTTACACACATGCATCAAAATATATAAACACATAAAAAACAATATTGACAATTAGCTGAACTCATCCATCATATAAATTCAACTGCTAGCTAGTGGGTAATTTGCAGAGTAATATCATAGATGTGCATTTGGATTTTAGTTAAGAGACCTGTGAAAACGAAGAATGTCTCTAATGAGTGTGTGTGTGTGTGTGTGTGTGTGTGTGTGTGCAGCAGTGGTCTGGAGTAATTATCCTCCTTGTAATGATATTGGGGTAATGATGGGAAGTCCTTGTGCATGCATGCGTTCATCATGTATGTTGTGGGTGTGTGTTATGTGTTGGAGCTGGATGCAGCGAGGATCAAGAGCTGTGTTTATGAC